>MU624853.1:0-20382 GCA_025349905.2 Blastocladiella britannica
GGTTTCGGTCGGTTCAGGAGTGGTTTCGGTGGCGGGGTTGGTGGGAACGATGCCGAGGACAGTGGCGATGCCAGATGCGGCGAGGCCGAGGGCGGTGGCGAGGGCGGACATGGTAATTTTTTGAATTTTTATGAATTGCTGCACTTCCCACTCCCATTCGCAACAACAATGCGCACGGCCGCGCACTGAACAGAGTTGAGGTGATGGAATCCCAGCGCTCAAGGAATTGCCCGCTGTGTTACAATCATCTCTCTACCCGCCAACTCGCAAGCGGCCCGACTCCAACTCTCGTGACCGACGTCAAGGACTCCCCTCGCGCCAAGGAGTTCAACCAGCAGTTGGATCGGGCGCGTCGGGTTCGTCAGCTGAGGCGGGAAGAAAGCGGCCGATGGCCTCGGACGCACGGCGGGGCGGGCATGGATTGGCGAAGCGCCCGCGCAAGGGGAAGTCAACGTGGTCGGGGGTTGGATCGGGATGGGGGTATTGGATCGGTCGTGGAATGACAGCTCGGAATTCCGGTCGCATGATCGGACAGAGATAATGCTCGTGGAATTCCAGCAAGAAAAGGCAACGAGAAAAACAGCTTGGTCTGGTGCTGGAAAAACAAGGACTGACGAATTCCGTTGGCGATAAAACGGACGTTTTGTTCCACTTCACTTCCATCTCAGAATTCCAACATCTGAACTCTGTTTAGTGCGCAGCCGTGGAGCGAAAAAAAGTGGACTGTTTTTTCCTCTGCGTGCCGAACGACCGGTTCCGCGAAATCATGGACTCAATCTCGCCGCCAAGATCAGGCGTACTACGGGGTGATGAAGAATCGTCCAAAGAAAGAGACAATGACTGAGCTGCCGCTGCCTCCCACGCGGCCGCCCGTGCCCGCTCGCCCGCACATTTGGCATCCACTAACGCCAACGAGGTCCCCGACCGGCCCGCGCGCGCAGTGCGGCCAACGCGGTGCAAGTACACTGCCGCGTCGGCCGCCAGCGTGTGGTGCACGACCAGGGCGATGCGCGGACAGTCGATCCCGCGGGCGAGCGCGTCGGTCGTCACTAGCACCACGGGGGGTCTCGATACACTGGTTGTGCTTGGTGGTCCCGAGATGGCGGCCACGGCAGCCGCACGCGTCGCTGCGTCCGTGACGGCGAGCACATTCAAGCTTTGGGTGGACGGCGCGTCGGCCAGGGCCGAGGCAAGTGGGGCTACGGCAGCGGCCTTGGCGGTAAACACCAGCGCAACGTCTCCATTTCGACCACCACTAGCCAGGTGCGTGTTGATGGCCGCCAGCACGGCCGGAAGTCGGTCAGCGGCACTTTGCACGCGTACAAACTCCTGCGCCAGCGTTGGCGTGGTGCGGAACACACCGGCCGACCGCACCGTGTCGAGCCTTGGCACCAGTCGCTGCGCAATTGCCATGGGCCACAGCCGTGACCGTGGCGTCGCGAGGGTCGCGCCGGCAAATGCCACCATTAATCCCTTTGACGTCGTCATTTGTGCTGCCGCCCGAAGAATGGACTCGGTCGATGCCAAGTACCCGCCCGAAAGCAAGTGATCGGCCTCGTCCACCACCAGCGACGACGCTGACGCGAGCGCGGTTGCGAGGTCGCGCGCGTGGACTGCTGCCGTCACGGCGG
The DNA here is from genome assembly GCA_025349905.2 of Blastocladiella britannica. Lineage (NCBI taxonomy): Eukaryota > Fungi > Blastocladiomycota > Blastocladiomycetes > Blastocladiales > Blastocladiaceae > Blastocladiella > Blastocladiella britannica. Next base: position 1,632 of record MU624853.1, read on the forward strand.
CCGGGGTCGTGACCCACACCAAAGGAGAAGCCGAAATGGACGGCGCATGAGAGTCGAGCGGGTGCGTGGATACCTGCACGGCGAGCGGCTGGCCCACCGCAGATACCACGCCGGCCACTTGACGCGCCAGGTCTGCCGTCGGGACCAGAATTACTGCGTTGGGTCGTCGGCGCGTTTGCTCGGTAGTAGTTGCAGAAGATCCAGGTACCAGCTGTGTGCGTGCAACCAAGAGCTGGTGGAGCACCGGCAGCACGTACGCCAGCGTCTTGCCCGAGCCCGTCTCGCTCGCAATGGCCGTGGGCTGGCCTTCAAGGAGTTGCGGGATCACCAGCGACTGAATGCGTGTCGGATGTTGCAGGCCGAGGTGCTTGACGCGGTCCACTAGCGTCGAATGCAGGCCCGTGTCTGCCCAGCTCTGGAAGTGCCGCCGTCCAATGCGTATTGTTCTTGCGCTCATCATGTTGGTTTGTTGAAAGAAAAAATTGCATTGCATTTTTGCGTGGCGAATGAAAGGCAAGAATAACACACGCCCTTTTTTATTTACTTACTGGGGAGCAGCAACGCCGGCAGCCTTGGCCTCGGCGTTACGCATCTGGTACACCTTCTCGCGGGCAAGGTGACCGGCCTTGCGGCCACTCATGATCATGGCGCCGAACGTGGCCCCCATGCGGTTGGTGCCCGAGGCCTCGCTGACCTCCATACCTGTTACATTTTTGTGTTGAGTCATACTCTTACTTCCTTCAGATATAATGAATATATGCGTATGTACCAGTGATGATCATGCCGTCGACAATCTCGCGCGTGTGGGCAACAATGGCGTCCTCGGCCGAGTTCATGTGCAGGGCCTTCATGCCGGGAACCTCGGCAACAAGTCCGAGCTGGTGCAGGCGCTTGATGCCGGTAGCGCCGTGCGGTCCGTCGTGGCCTTTTTATATCACGCATTTAAGTGAGTCATTTCAAAATATGAGGAAAAATGTGAAAACGTACCGCAAGACGAGACAATCACCTTGGCCAGGAGCACGTTAGGGTCCATGCAGTTCTGCGTGCCGTGTGCCTTGGTGACCAGCGCCCAGTTAGTCGCCACACCCACCACCTTCGAGTCCTTGACAACAAAGTCCTCGACCGCGGTCGCGTTGAACAGCGTGACGCCGTTACGGATGATGGCGGCAATCAGCGTGGCCGTAAGCAGGCCCGCGTGACGCACCACCACGAAATGGCCCTCGTCCTCGTAGGGCACGTTCAGCTCGTCCAGGACCAGGTGCGCGGGCTTGCGCACCGTCATGGCGGTCATCAGCTGGCCGCCGAGCCACGCGCCGCCGCCGGGAGCCACCGACGCCTCGATCACCGCCACGCGGATCGACCGGTCCTTGGACAGCTCGTACGCCGCCATCAGGCCTATTTATTTTGTTTTGTTGGTAAGTTATTTTTGTGAAAGGAGGCCATGAGGGCGCGGTGTTTGCGTGTGCTTATGCTCGAGCTTTGTTTTTTTTAGACTCCAACAAGCACAAGAAGTCATCCAAGGACGGGCCACCACACACCACGAGGGGGAGAAAATAAAAGCAACAAGCATTAAAAAAAACATACCAGCAGGGCCAGCGCCAATAACAATCACATCGGCCTCAGCGCACTCGTCCAGCTGCTGAAAGTAACGCTTGGTCATGGCACGCGACACCTCCGACTCGCGGATCGGCTCAAACGAGACCGTGTCGTACGGAAGGGCAGCAGCAGCGGCAGCACCGGCGGGGGTCATAGGAGCGATGGTCATTTTGTTTTGTTATTGGGGTTGGGTATGCAGAGTAAAGAGAGAGAGAAGGGACGCGCGTGCACTATTTGAAGGGTCGACTGTATAACCCAGCCGATCGGAACGCGCGCGTCGTCTTCTTTGCACTTCCGGGGGTTGAGCAGTGTGCTGAAGGATACGAGCGCGGAAATCCCTGTGACCAGGCTCTGATCGGGTGGGGATGTGGAATAGAGAGGTTGCAAAATGGCAAGTGAAACACACTATTAGCGCCCTACCATTCCACCACCACCGCCAGCAGCACGTCGCATCCCGCCAGGACACGCGCCGCCTGCAAACCGCGACCCCCTGATTCGTGCATCGGCCCATGCCGGCATCATACCCGTGGCAACGACTGGCAGTGCCCCTACACCGCGCAGTCCACCAAAGAGACTTGGCCCCTGAACAAGGAGATTGGTAGGGCCGAGCGACGGCGGCGTGGAGCGCGAGCGCGAGCCATCGGCGCCCGTCGACGAAGACGACACCAACGATGGTGTGGATGAAAAGGACGACGACGACAGGGACGCAAACGGCCGTGCCCAGCCCACGCCGTTATTGCCAGCAGTGCTTCCGCCCAGCCCAATCCCAAGCTGAATATGACCCATCCCCTCCGCCGCCATATGGTCCTGCGGCGAGTAATGGTTCGTCTCCAGCATGCGCACCGCCACCACCGCGTGCCGGCCGTACCGGCCCTCCTCGAGCCCGCGCCGCCGCGACAGGTACTCTGCGATCCGACGTTCGGCGTGGCCGCGCACTGCCCGCGCCGACAGCTTTATGGGCGGTGCCGACTCTGGCCTTGCACCAACCCCTCGCGACGACGGATCGGGCACGGAAAACGGCGGCGGTGAAACCGACGGGTGGGTTGCGGCCATGATTTCTTCGCGCACGCGCCGTCGCGCCCGCGACGCCGCCGTATCGGGAATTGCAAAGTGGCGTTCAGAGGCAGCGACAATCGCTTCAGCCAGCGTGGCTAGCGGGGTACCCGGTTCAGCTGGCAGCACCGGTTCGAACTGGCCCCGGTGTGCGAGCTCGTGATGGTACGCCGTGCCGGTGCACCATGGTGGTGGTTGTTGTGGTATCGCTGACTCTACACTCGGGGTATATAGATCTGTCGTCGGCCCTTGCTCCACACCGTCAGGCACATCGAGCTCTGAGGGCGTTACAGGCAGCAGCACCTCGGGCAGTTGTGGTTGACTTTCAACGACAATAGGGGGACTGGTCCCGCGTACATCTGGCGCCGATGGGACTGGTGGCAAAGGCGAAGAAGAAGACGGTGCGACTGCCTTTGAATACAGTCGCTGTTTTGCCTCCTTTCGTGCAGCCTTCGTCGCCCGCGATGGATTGAGGGCCTTGAGGTTGAGCATGGCAAAGATGGTCTCGAGCATGCCCTGTTTGATGCGGTGGTCCACGTCCGTCTCGACACTGAGACTCGGAGAATGGTTGATCTACATCGTTTTCCAAATAAGGATCCAAGCAAACACATGAGCAACCAAGAAAGAGGTACCTCGAGGACATAGGGCCGAAGCCGGTGGTCGAGCAAAATATCAAACCCAACGAGCTCAAAGCACGGAGACGGCGCTGCTCGATCCTGAAGTGGATCCGACGTGGACCGCGAGGCGCGCAGTGTTCGTGCTAAGTCAGGCTGGATCGGCAGAAGCGATTTGGCTATGAGGCTTTTGATACTGCTCCACACGGCGCCGGTCCCATCGTGCCCGAGCTGGTCCAAATAATGCAAGGCCCACGTCAGAGTGCTGTATCGACGTTTGGAAGGGTGTGAGTTTCTTTTTCCAAATATTCGCGGTAATGAAATAGATACCGCTTGGATCCAGCATTCGTGCCGCCGTCCACGAACCGGTTGGACCGCTTGTTCACAGAGTAGTTGGTGAGATGCATGCACACGCGGTGCTGGTTCTCGGCCGACGGTCCGCGGCCATACGGCTCTGTGGCGAATCGCGCCAGCCCCTCGCGGTAAACGTACACGCGCATCGGATCGCAGTGAGTCACGAGCGCATACACGCGCAAATCAAACTTGTACCCGTCAATCAGGAACGGCTGTTCTCAACAATAACAATGAGCAACGGGTACCAAAACTGGTAAAAGGGAACAGAGTGTACCCGATCCACGTATTCCTGAACCACCATTTCCTCCTCGCCATTCTCGACGTAATCGGCCGGATCAGAAAACAAGTAAATTCCTCGCCCTCGCGAGCTCGAGTCGGGTTTGGCAATGTACCATTTTTCGCGGCCAGATGACACCGCTCGAGCACGTTTGGCAGCCGCGTCAGCAACAAACGCGGCCCGGTCCGTACGCATGCACCAAGTTCGCGGAGTGAACGCATACTCGTCGGGAAACAGCGCCTTCATCCGGGCCAAAGTACGGGCAAGGTAATCCTTGTGGCACACCAAATGCATGCCAGGGAAATGATTGATGCGCTGCCAGGGGTCCAGAGCCAGTACGCGCGAATGAGCTACGGTCGCATCGGTCCAGTACACGGTGGCCAGTGATTCGTCGTCGGTTTGGACCAGGCCTGCTGCGAGTCCTGCCCGAAGCACTATTCCATGATAAATATTTAAAAAACGAGTGGATCCCAACCACAAAATGGAGGAAATAATCGGACCAACGGAATGCTTGGTCGTCTCGACATGGATCGTCGGTTTCCATCTGGTCCTGCGCCCCGAATTGCTCCCGGCGGCGACGGATCCGCTCTCGGGTGTGATCTTTTGGATTCGAGATGTTGTTTGCAACATTATGTTGCCTCTATTTTGTATGCGCAATGGGAAATCTCGGATAAAAAACAAGTTTGCATTGAATGAAGTGTAGTGTACTGTTGGATCATTACATGTCGTCTCCACCACTGATGATCACGTCGTCAATCTTGAGAATCATCTTGACCAGCTGCGTGGCCAGAACCACCTGCGCGCGCTTGGAAATGACCGGATCGTACACAAACTGCTTCTTCATGTCGGCCTCGCCGCGCTGCATGCAGTCGACGCCAATACGGGGGTTCTTTTCCTTGATCTGGCGGGCCTTGGTGGACGCCAAGGTCTCGATCGGGGACAGGCCCGAGTTCTCGGCCAGGGTGAGGGGCACCGCGTCAAGGGCGGCCGCAAACCCGCGCATCGCGTACTGCTCGATCGACTTGACCTCGGCCGCGGCCTCGTCAATGGCCAGCGACATGGCCACCTCGGCCGACCCGCCGCCGTACACCACGCGGTTGTCCTTGATCAGGTTGCGCACCACGCACATGGCGTCGTGAAGCGACCGGCGGGCCTCGTCAATGATCATCTTGTTGCCGCCGCGGACAAACACCGTCACGGCGCGGCTGTTGGCGCACTCCTCAATCACCAGCATGCGGTCCTTGGTGGTACCGAAAGCAAGCTCGCGCACCTTACCGGCGCGGCCCAGCTTCTCGGGCGCCAGGTCGTCGAACCGGGGCACAATGCGGCCGTTGGTGGCAATGGCAATCAGCTCAATCTCGGGCCCGCCGACCCAGCGCACCGCGGGCAGCTTGTTCTGCAGCAGCAGGTGGTTGGCCTCGTCGTCGAACCCCCACTGGCAAATGACCAGGTTGGCGCCGGTATCCTTGACCTTCTTGACCATGCCCTCGAACGTCGCACGCTCGTAGTCGCGCAGCTTCTCGTACTCTTCGACGCTCGAGATGTCGAGCTTGTGCTTGGTCTTGGGCTTCGGGGGCTCGAACGGGCACGTCAGAATCGCGATCTTGGCATTGTCGATCGACTTGGGCATCTGCGGGTGCGACATGTCCTTGTCAATCACCACGCCGCGCACCAGCATCGTGTCGGCGAGGGAACCGCCCACCTTGCCGTCGACCTTGATCAGCTCAAAGTCCACGTCCTTGCGGTCCAGATCCGCCACCGCCAGCACCGCGTCCACGGCAATCTTGGCGTACTGCTCGTGGCACTTGGACACAATCTTGGACCCGAGCGACGTGTACGCGGTCTTGTACAGGTTGGAAGTGTCGTCCTTGGACCACGGCACCACGTCTGAGATCTTGTCCAGAGTTGCAAGCGCCGCCTGGCATGCGCGCTCGTAGCCGTCCGAAATGCGGATCGGGTGGATGCCGCGGTCAAGCAGCTGCTCTGCCTGCTCCAAGAGGGCGCCGGCCAGCACTATTTTTGTATTTTTGGCGTTGGGGTTGGTTCATTTAAACGGAGAAAATGTGAAGGCGTACCAACGACACCCGTGGTGCCATCACCGATTTCGTCGTCCTGGGACTTGCTCAGCTCCACAAGGAGCTTGGCGATCTGGTGCTCAACGTGCATCTCCGACAAGATGGTGGCGCCGTCGTTGGTGATGGTGATGTCGCCGTCGGGCGAAACGAGAATCTTGTCGAGACCGCGCGGGCCAAGCGACGTCTTGACGATGTTGGTCACGGCCTTGGCGGCCAGGATGTGCGCCTTTAATTGTATTGTTGAATGAATGAGCGCCGCTTCAGAGGAGATCTCAAAAAATAACAGGGTAGAGTACCTTCTGGGCATCAATGCCACGGACGCGCGAGCGGGCAGACTGCTCGCGGACAATAATAAACGGACGACCGTACTCGTCTTGGGCGTAGACCGCCGAGTGTTGAGGCTACATGTATTGATATTTTGTCAGTCCCGATCAATATGCAGCAGGCACGATTTGCGGTCCATAAAAAAGACGGCGCAAGCTCGTATGGTGGAGGGTGTTTCTGGCCGGCCATGTATGCTCTTGACCGCGACGCGCATGCACGCGCACCTGGTACAACATAAACAAAACCACCAACCGACCGGCCAATCCAGCCAATCAACCAGCCGAGCAGCCAATGGAAAAAAAATATAAAAAGGCGGTCGCATGCCCACCTTGGTCATGTCGAAATGTTCTTGTTATCGAGCTTGGTGGAAGACGGCGCGATAAAATAAACGCAGATCACAGAAACGATCGCAATAAAAAAATTATACAACGATGCGGGCGCTTATTCCTGGGTCGGAGAGGAAAGCTGCTGCTGCAATGTCGTCCTGCTTGTTGAAGAAAAAAACTTGGCGGGTGAGAGAAGGAAAAAATGAAAGTGCTTAGCTGATACTAATTCACGTGATCAAGTCATTCCCACTGAGACCACTCCTGTCAAATGCAAAATGCATAACCCCGCTCTCATTCCAGGAGTACATTTTTGACAACACACTCGATTTCCTCGACGCATGTCCATGGCCGGACGCATCTCTTGCATACATATCCAAAATAGAAAATTAACATCTGGATCACAAATTAGCGAATGAAATTCGAAATCCCATCCGGACTGCTCGACGATGGCTCCGATTTTGGGCGGCCCATCTCGGCGCCCTTGTCCATTGGCATTGCCATTCTCAACATTTGCTCCATCTCCGCGTGCGCTTTCATCTTCATCCTTTTCGCGCGTGAAAAGTCGCTCCGCAACGTCCCCAACTACCTAGTGCTCAACTTGACGGTCGCCGATTTCATGCTGGCCAGTACCAGCTTCATTGGGCAAATATCCTTGCTTTCCTCCCAGCACTGGGATTACAAGTGGTGTCAGTACTCTGGCTGGACATCCACGTTTTTCGTACGTCCATATTTTTTTGCGTGATCCGATTCATGATCCTCATCAAAGAATATAAAAAAATAGGGAGGCGTCGCACTCAATTCACTCGCCATCATTGCCTTCGAGCGATTCTTTTCAACCGTCAAGGAACGCCCGCTCAAGCGCCCGATCGCATTCGGGATCGTGGGCGGCGTGTGGGCCGAATTCACGCTGGTGGCCGCGCTTCCATGGATCCTGGGCGAAGAGTACCGGATCGAAATCACTAACACGTACTGCATCACGCTGTGGAACCGGAGCGTCCCTGCCTGGTTCACATTTGCGCTCATCGTCATGGGCCACGTGGCGCTCGTGTTTTCCATCATTGGCGGCTCGTATTACCGAATCTACAACAAGGTCGCCGATATCAAGAAGCAACTCCACGGTGTTCAAAGACGCTCCAAGGCGAAAAAGGGCCGCACTAGCAGCACCAGCCCCAGCCAGACGGGTTCAGTGTTTAGTATCGGCAGCCAAGTCGCGAGCAACAGCGGCAACAGCGGCAACAGCGGCAACAGCGGCAACAGCGGCAACAGCGGCAACAGCGGCAACAACAAGAGCATGACGCCCAGTCCGAGCTCGAGCGCGGGAGCTCCACTCCTGGCATCGTCGCAAAAGGGCGGGTCCCTGGGTAGCTCGGGGTCCACGGCGGCAGCATCCCCAGGTTCGTCCGGTGCCGCCGCCGCAGCGGCCATGGCGGCAGCTGCTGCGTTTGCCAAATCACCAACGCGCCGGCCCAGCTGGTGGCGGTCCATGTTTGACCAAGGGGCGGCGGTTGATGCCGGAGCAGCCCCATCAGTAGCAGCAGAGTCGCCAAAGTCAGGTGGGCCAGCTCCCATGACGGCGGTTGCCAATTCGACTGCGATCGCGACGGGGGTCGGAGATGCAGCGGTGGCAGCTCTGGCGGCGAACCCAGCCGCAACCACAGCCGGCTTCCCGCACACGGGCCTTCGCAAGAAAGCGTCGTCGCTGCTGCGCAACTTGCCCAGCTTTCGCCGGACACAGCAAATGGACGATCGGCGGCTCGAAGCGGTGCTGTTCCGCAAAGCAGTGATCATCACCGCCGTGTTTGCCAGCAACTGGGCCGCGTACATGTTCATTGTCATGTTCTCGTTCATCACTGGCTGGAGCCTTCCCAATTGGCTGCACTACATTGCGACGTTCGGTGTGCACCTCAACAGCGTGACCAACCCAGTGCTGTGTCTGATTCTCGATACGCGGTGGGTCAAGGTCGCCAAGGAGACGCTCGGGATCGGCAAGAAACCGCCACCCACATACGGATCCAGTCGCGGCGGCGCTGATGGGCAGAGTGCAGGCATGAGACGATCCAATTGCGCAGCACCGGTCAAGAGCGCGACGCCAGCGCGCAAGCCCAAAAAACAGGACGACGATGACACCAATGCGTAAATCCGGGGTTGCTGACTGCTGAAGAATACTTTGTTGAATAGAACGGATTTATTGGGAAGATAATTGTGTGCGACTGCCAATTACCGCTTGCTTGACGCCGCCGGCAAGGTTCTGAATGCTTGACGAGACGGTCTTCGCCCATCCTGCACCCAGCGTCCCGCCCGCTCCCTCGTCGTCGGTAGTCTGGTCAGTGCGCCGGAGACTGTCATCGTGATCCTTGGCGTCCAACGTGAATGCACCCTTTGGTCGTTGTCCCGACATGCGCAAGATCGTCGAGAGTCCTCGCGATATGGTGCCAATGACAACAGCTGGCAGTGCTCTTTCCCCATCCAAGGGAGTCGTGCTTCCGCCGCGACCATTGGTGCTGTTGTTGTTGTGGCTGGACCTTTGTGCCAGTCCCACGATCGAGGCGATATTTCGAGAACTGGCTCGCGCTCGGACCTGCACCGGCCGGAGTTTTCTCACTTTGGCAGCTGCCGCGGCAGAGGCAGTAGCAAACGCGGCAATGCGCTGCGATTCCAATATCTGCTTTAGCATCTGCGCTGCCGACGGGTGCTGGAGGCAGACCTCGTTGAGCGCCGCTCGGGTCAAAACGCACAGCTCGACCGATGTCAATGTGCGAATGGACGCGTTATGGCGGGCATTCTGCACCATAGACGGTGTGAGCTTGGTTCTGTAAAAATATGACAAAAATACAAACCTGCAAGAGCGCACGATCGCCAAATACGGCGCCGACCCCGATTTTAATGACTCGGGGGGCAAGCGACTGGACGCCCGTACCGCCGCTGAACGGAGCGGTCGTCGGTGGTCCTAACGCAAACGTGCTGTCGCCGCCCGCCGTCACGACCGCCCCCGATGGTACGGCCGAAATGGGCGAGAACCCCGGTAACGTGCCGCCACCACCGAGAGGCGACTGCTGCTGCTGCTGCTGCGGAGCCACGACCGCCACCAGCTGGCCCGTGCGAACAAAGTACATTTCGTGGCCGGCCTCGCCCGCGTAGCAAATGTCAAAGTCGGCGGGAACCACCATGGACTTCATGGACCGAGCGATCGCCGATTTGAATGCCGAGTCGCCAATCTCGCGAAAGGCGCGCACGCGGTCCACGAGGTCGAGGTACAGCTGGTTGCACACCTCTTGCTTGAGCGACGGCGGCAAGTTGGAAAAGAGCTGGTCCTCGGACATGCCTTGGTCCTTGAGCCAGCAAAACTCCTCGTGCTCGATGATCTTTTGCTGTAGCGCGACTGGGAAATCCTTGGCCCGTAGGAACTTGCGCAGGTAGCCCATTCGGTACCGGTGCTTTTCCGATTTCTTGTCGAGCGCCGCCGCATTGTCGAGGGCCCGGATAAAGTTGGAGAGGACCCCTATTTTACTGGAATATGAGTGATCTTGGGTGCAGGTGATCCAAATAAATCACACTGTACCAAAAATTGACCCATAAATGACACTTCCAATGATGATTTCGACCATGGTGTAGACGCGCTCCGTATTGGTTCCGATTTGGCGAAAGACGTAAACAATGGACTGGAGAGCTGACAGACTGTACAAGATGGATTAAATGGACCAAGACCAGGTTTGAGACTAGTGGCAGCCGTACTAGGAGACGTAGTATTGCGTCAAAAATACAACTTCGTTCCTGTCAAATTGTAGGGTGACTGGTCAGCAACAGATCACTCCATAAGTGAAATTACGTACGTAAAGTTCCGAATCCCAATCGTGTCGATCCACGCCGTTCCAATAGGCTCCCACACATTCAGCACGAAAAACAGGCACGCATCAATATGCCCGGCAATCAAGAATACGATAAAGTTTTTCAAGAGCCGCATGTGGGTCACGCCGCCCACCCATTTCGCATTCCACGAGGCAAAGCGCCGGAGCAGTTTCGGCACGCGAAACCACCGCGTCAGCCGCAAAAAGGACCAAGCATAGAGGTACCCAGGGATGCGTGTCACGTCATAAAAAAAGCCAAAGGTGGCGGTCCCAGGAAAGAAAATGCGAGTGCACTCGAGCGGCTCTTTCCGAGTCAGAGGAGGGAGCAATGCCAGCAAGTCGAATGGAATCGAGCCCAAGATCGCAAATGTGCCATGTCCCTGGGTCAGGTAGTGGCGCCGAATCTCGGACGGCTCGGTGATGAGCACGCCGTACTCATCCTCAAAGCTCTGGCGCATCGAGAGCCAGACGTCCACGAGCAGCAGCAGATCGATAATGTACCCAAAGTACATGTAATATGGCGCGATGGTAAAGTGACAGATCCATGCCATGCTGAATGGAACCGAAAAGACATTGTACACTTCAATGGCGAGGATCAGCGACGACCAGACGGACCAGAAGCGGGTATTTGGAGTGTGGATTTGGTGCTGGTAAATTTCGTCGAGCTTGAGCCACAGATGAGCGAACGGTCGCAGCACGGCCGGGACGCTCTGCATGGATGTGGAGGAGGATCTATGTCCGAGCACATCGCCACTGGAAATAAGCCCACCTTGTCGCGAGCCCCTTATACTCAGACGGGACGATCGTTGTCCTCGGTAGGATTCTGAGCATAAATACATGTAATAAAATTGAAAAAAAAAAAAAAAAAAAAAATTTGGAAACGAACCGCTGAGACGAGAGATAATGGGACCCTGGTTCGCGTCAATGCGCTTTCCTCCTCCCGATGGGGCGAGCCGATCCAGAGTTGGGCTGCGAGGGTGGTTCAAACTGCTTTGCAGCCTACCAGAATTCGAGGACATGGTCCCGGTCTGGCCGCCAGGCTCGCTCGTTTCGCTCTCGCGTCGTGTGCGCCTTCCCGACAGTGACCCAGCGCTCATGTCGCTTTGCCCAACAATGCTGCGGTCGCTATGGGAGGCCCAAAGCGAGCTGCCGCCACCGGCCAAAACAGGGCGCCTGCTGCCCCCTCCCGCGAGTATGCCGCGCATACCCGTGGATGAAATGGATGCAGTGGGGCCACTTTCTTGTTGCTGCTGCTGTGGTGGCTGCTGTCTACGGACATGCTGCGGTCGAGTAGCCCCTTTGCTGGTAGCACCACGAGCTGGGTCTCCAGAATCGCTCGTTGAATAGGAGGCATGGGACTTGCCGCTGCCATCCCAGTCTCGCGACAGGGCAATGCCTGGCGGGCTTCCAACGAGTGCAGTCGCTTGGATCGGGTTCAGGTCCTTTGCCAAAGAAGTGCTCGCGGCTGCAGGAGAGGAGGAGGCGACGGCGCTGGCCACCTTGCCCGTCAAGTTCATCGTAGCCATGCTGGTTGGACGTGACGAAAATCCGTTGATGGGAGGTGCCCCCAGCCCGAGGTTGGGCGGTCCATCGCCGTCAACCCCACCGTCACTGGCGCCTCCGCCGCGCGGAATCGAGGGCACTTCGCCGGCAGAGGCGGATCGGTGCAGAGACAGTGTTACCGGTAATGCGAGCGCAACGGGTGAGCGTGGCTCTGGCGACGGATCGCGCGAAGGCCCAGCAGAGGTGGCTGCGGACGACGGCGGTGGTGGTGGGTTGCGCCGCATCATCTGCGCCTCTTCCATGGCAGCGTTACTGGATGAGCGCGTGCTTGATGATCCGGCGCTGCTACTGCTGCTGCTACCGTGATCCACCAAACTCGCGTCGTCCGCAGTGATGGTTGGGATGCCAAGAAGCCATTTCGGAACGCTTTGGGAATCTACCACTGCCGGCAATATCGGTGCTGCCGGTTCTGGTTGGAGTTGCTGCATGGATTGCGAGGCGGCTTCGTATTGATGTTCCTCTGTATTGGACTCGGAAGCACCAGAGGAAGTGGCCGAGGTCTGCGGCAAATCATGGGCGGCAGGCATTCGCAAGTGAGCAGTTGTAGACGCGATCGCGATTCGGGTTCCTATGCCCAGCATGGGTGAAAGGGGCGAGGAGGTGGCGACATCACCTTGATTATGGCTCCTGAGGTGCGTGCGGGTCGTTCTCTCTGGCGATGGTTTTATTGGAGTGCTTAACATTTTATATAATTGATGCCACCCGCCCCTTTGATATTTAGAGTGTCATGAGAAAACCGAGTTCTCTCTTCAAAAAAAGTGTATTTTACATCACACTCCCGACCCAATAAACACACCGGCAACCACGGCCACCGACCCCCACTTCCACGATCGCGCCTGGGACCTCTGGCCGCGAGACTTTTTCGGATTCTTTGCCTTGCCGTTCCCAGCTGCCGGATCCTTACCTCCAACCGGTGTATTTGACGCTGGTCCGACAGTTTGTTTACTCGGTACGACACAGCCGACCGCAATGGCAGTCGCGCCCGTTGTCGTTTCGGCGGCAGTTGGATTGAGCTTGGCGCCCATCGCGCACTGGAACTTGGTCACGGCCGGACTGGATGGCCCCGCGCCCGTACATCCAAGGATCGCAGCCGGAGCAGATCCGGGCGCTGGTGGCGGTACCACGTAGGCGGATTGCATGCACTCTGGGTTAAGATTTTCGACTTTTTTTTTTTACGGCATTGGTGAGATTGGTGGTACAGCATCGAAAGCGAAAAGGAAGATAACATACCAAAGCAAGATGGAGTGGCGGCCGGACTCGCAAGCTGGGTGTCACTGCACGCCCACCCGCCGGGGACGCCAATGCACCCGAGCACCCACACGTTGGCTCCGACGTTGGCGGCCGGCGGCTGCCAGGGCTTGCACGCCGAGCCCGTGGTTGGGAGCTGTCCGTTGGCCGGAACGCTGGCGGCCACGGCCGGGTTGGCGGGGATCGTGAACTGCTTGGTGGACGCGCCATTGGGCAGCTCACCATTGGTGAATCCGTTTGCGTTGCCAACGGGTGGGGCAGTGAGGGAAGCAGCGGGTGCGACGACGCCATTGACCCATGGGATCACGGACTGCAGAGTGATCGGCCCAATCACGGCGCCGGCGGGCGTGGGCTGGTTGATGGGCAGCGCGGGAGCGGCAAGCGCGGGCGCGCCGGCTGGGACTCCGACGCCAGCGCTCGGAGCAGCGACACCGACTCGTGGCGTGGCCATTTTTCGAACGGATTTTTTTAGCTGTACTTCTTGCTGGTAGCCGTTAGTATGTTTGGTCCTGATCGGTATTGGGAACGTCCCTCCATTTTAAACGACACCCGACGAGCCGGGTGCGGTTTGCTTCACTATATTGTTAGCTCCATCCAACAAACAATTTGATGTTGCGGTTTTTGCGCTAAGTCCAACTCTTTCTTGTATTTCTTCCTTCTGAGTACAAATTGCCTCACCGGTCTTGGCACCTTCTCGAAACGGGGCACCATCAAGCCCAAGTTGCGGTCTAACTCTCAAAAGGTTGATGTACACTTAAAAAACAATTGCATAATGTGGATGGTGGAGTGTCAATGCCATGGCAACGATCACAAGCTGCGGGTACTGGTGGCAAAACGTGAGCATTTGGATCAAGGACGTGTACATATCGGCCCAGGTCCTTTTTTTCTTTGGGACTTTGCCGTGAGCGAGCGCGCCACAGTAGTCAGATTAGGCCGACGACGCGAGAACTCGTTTTTTGCGGTTGAACCTGTTGCAAGCACTCATTTGCCCACGCTATAAATTGCGCTTGCGGGTCGTCTCCCACTCCAGTCTCTTTCCCTCCTCACGAATCTCAATTCTCTCAACTTCAACAACTACCTATATATTTTCCAAAATGTGCATGCGCATGGAGTGCCCCCTCTGCAAGAAGTACGTTTCTCGGTTCATGGTAAACGGCTCTGATTCTCACTGTACTTTTCTTTGTTAAACAGGACCACCTGGCGCGGGTGCGGCCAGCACATTGACTCGGTCATGTCCAATGTCCCCGCCGATCAGCAGTGCACCTGCCCGCGCGATCAGGTCGAGGGTATGCCGTATTTTTCTTTACTGAAGTGCATACACACGTCTTAACTATTTTATACCACAGCCGCCATGAAGAAGTAGATTTTCCCTTCAAAAAAATAAATTTCATTGGTCATTGAATCCACTCTATTGAAGATCGGCCGTATTTCCAAGGTCCTCCTCCTGATCAGCACCAGTAGCAACAGCACCGGTGTCGTCCACCGCCTCGGCCGGTTTACGCGTCGCGAACCGAGACAAGAGCGACGACTGCTTGGATGGCACCGGCGCGCCCACAATGGTGCGGCTGAACGACGACGCGCGCGACAGGGCAGCCTTTGGCGCGTCCCCAGCATCCACCGTCTTGGCCACAAACGGGTTGGCGCTGCGCTTGGCCGCAAACGGGTTGAATGCGGCCGGCGCCGGTGGAGGCGGAGGTGGCAGCTGAGCTCGAGTGGAGACGGCGTCCAGTTCGTGATCGTCCATGTCCATGGGGATCGAGTGACCGCCGTCACCACCTCCACTGGCACGGGCACGCGATGGAGCGATGGCTGATTTGGCCAGAGACGGTCGAGATGTCGTCGAGGAATAGGCCGACGTCGACTTGAACCGGCTGGCCGCCTCTTCGAGCGGGAACTGCGGATCGGCGGCCGAGCTTGCCACCTGGAACGGATCCAGGTCCATGTCGTCGAGCCCGGCATATTGCTTGTCCTGATTTTGTATGTGTGGGTTATGGACATGAACGACCACAAAAGGAAATAAAACGTACCTCCAGCATCTTTCGAATCCGCTCGCCGACACCGTGCATCTGGTAAAACCCAGCCAACTTGTCAGCCTTTTCGAGCCCCGTCTCCAGTACCACTAGCCTCGCCCAGTCCAGCGCGCGCTGTGCCCTGCCCGACTTGCACGCGGCCTGCATGGCCATGAGCACGGCTGTATCCATTTCGCGGGCCAGCCGGTCGCGCGATTCCTGCACCGACTCGTCCACGGTACCCAGGGCGTTTTCGCGCATGAACCGCAGCATCGACCAGCTCGCCATTTCGGCTAGCGCCGTGTTGGCGGCCAACACCGCTGCCCGAGACGCGGAACCGGCGGTGGCGACGGTGCCCACCTGTACGGCGGTTGGGGTTTCGGTCAGGGCCGGGCGGGGGATCGGTGGGTACGCGCGGGCGGCGCCGGCAGGGACGCGGCATAGCACCGAGTAGAACTGCGACCCGAGCATGCCCACGGGCCAGTGGTAGAACCCGGACCCGACGATCGCGGCTTCTTCGTCTGACGTTGGCGTGTGCTGTTTCGCATCGAGCACGGGCGTCCATTGCCGGTCCGAGGCAATGCCCAGAGCGCGCAAGATGCCCGCCGAGTCGTACGTGTGCGGGATCTATTTTTCATAACATGTAATGAGTGCATAAAGCATAAAAGACAAAGGATCACCGTACAAGCTCGGAGGAGAATCCGATCCATTCAAGGCGGGACTTGGGTGAGAGCGACACTGGCCCATCGTGCACAGTCCGCAGCGCGCTCATGTCGTACACAAGGATTCCAAGCCGCTGATCGCCTGTATATGACAAAAAGTCAGTACCCTGGCCAAACTCTTATGTATAAAATCGTAAGGTACCATTGAAGGGCGCGGAAATATGCCGCACGACCGCCGCCCATCCTCCAGCCGCAGTAGCCGACACGACCCCGCCGCACCCCAAGTCGACCACATGCACGACAATCCCGCCAACCGTGATGATGCGAATGCGGCCGCTCTTGCACACGACCATCACCCGTTCGTCGCCCGCAGCAATCGCGACGGGCTCCTCGCCCTCGGGCAACGGCAGCGTCCATGACGACCCTTTAGCCTCGGCTCCGGCCGACGGACCGTCCAGCATGCGCGCATGGATCACGGCCGGGGCGCCGGCGGGGTTGGTTTCGTCGGCGGGGGTGGCAAACACGGCCACGGTGGACGACAGCGATGCAAGAACAAAGTCGCGGGCGTCCGAGAACTGCAGCGGGCGGCGCATGCGGCTGCGGTCGTGGAATTCGACGTGGTACGATGTGCGCACCGATTGCTGGAGGGACGTGATCACGCCGGTCATGTTGAAGGCTTTGTTTGAATGGTGTTTCAGTGAGCCTGTTCTGTTCCACGATAAGTTTAAAAGTACCAAGGTAACGCTTGCCCTGAATGATGGGGGTCGATCCGGGTTGGAATCCCTGCTGCATGGGCGTGGCCTCGGCAAATCCGGCTACATATGAATCGATATGGTTGGAATTCGCCTGCAGAAATATGAGATGAAAAGACACAAACCCTTCAAGAACTGCATCTTGAGCTCGCGCTTCTTTTGGCCACGGGACTTGCCGCCCGATTCGTCGTCCACGAGGAAATCGTCCAGATCGCTGGCCTCGGCGAGCTCTTCTTCGTTGTTGCCATCGGGGCCGCCAGTCTCGCCATCCAAGCGAGCCCTCTTCCGCCGATGGTGATCACGAGCCTCACTATCCTCGACGTCGTCATCGTCGTTCGCTTCGTCGGCCTCTTCATCCATGAAGCCAGCGGCGGCACGACTTCGACGCACTGCACCTGGAGCCACTGAGGCGGCCGAGTCGCTCCGAGGCGCAGGAGCAGGTTCGCCAAAGAGCGAGTCGGCAAGTGCGTGAGCGTCGCGCTCCTCGGCCACAGCCGCAAGGGGACGCACGACGGACGCCGTGTCCGTTGCAAAGCCATCTATCATGAGAAGGGACTGATCGGCGGTGGCCACGGCAATGGCGTTGCTCGTTGGATGGAATGCCGCGCACAACGGTACCGATTTAAGCGCATGGGCGACCACCGGAGCCTGCGTGGCGGTCCCCGAGACGGCATGCATTGCAAGAGTTACATCGTGCGATGCCGTCAGCAAGTATGCCGAATTGGGCGAGAAGCTGGTGCTCGTAATGACCTGGTAACATAGGTAGTAAATACCTGGTCCAGTACAAGAAGATATAGCAAGCATACCTCACGATGAGTGCCAATCTTACCGCGCACAACGCCCAAGCGAGAACGGCCTATCAGGTGCGCCGACTTGCCGTCGCCAGCCACTGCCGCCAGGACAGACCCGTTCGGCGCCCAAGTAACGTGAGGAACCAGGCGCGAACCGGGTGTTGGCCGGCCAAGATCCACGTCCCCAACACACCCGCGAGCCGGATCGGCAAGATCCCAGATCTTGAGGCGGCCGTCCGCAGCGACCGCTGCCAGGTAGTTTCCGAGTGGATCAAACGCGAGGCCAGTGATGGGCGCGGCATGGCCCGTGAGCTGCGTGCACATGGAAATGTCGGTGGCATTGACGAGCCGGACAATGTGGTCTCTACATTTATTTGGAAGGCAATCAGAGAGAGCTTGGCCAACTGAAAAGGAAGAAAAAAAAAGACACGTACTCGGCACCCGAGGCAATCCATGCGCCGTCTTTACTTGCGGCCAAGCTCGTCACGGGCAGCGTGTGACGCGTAATCAGGCTCTTGAACGCGCCCGTGGCCGCGTCAAAGAGGTAGACGGTGGTCTTACAGGCGACCACGACCGCAGACGGGCCGGCGCCGGCGGCACACGCACATGCATTGTCAAGCTGCGGGTGTGAAATCACAATGGGCTCGGAATCGGGCGTGAACGGAGAAAAGATGCGTGCAATGCCAGGCGGGCCAGCGACCGAGACCAGGTGCTGACCCGTGGACGTGTACGCGAGGGCAGTCGGCGTCGCCCACAGGCTATGCGTCGACACAGAGGCCGATGCAGGCAGGTTCGAGATCATTTTTGAATTGTTTTTTTCCAAAGAGCTTGCCTCCGAAATGGTGAGTGAGATGCTCGATTAATTGGACTCTGGGAAACATCCATTGGGAACTGCCTCTTTAGAACTCGAATCCATCGCTCAGGGTCAGAGTCAATGGCCACTGCCAGCACACAGGGCTGCGCACTGAACACGGTTTTGAAGATGGAATTCTATGCTGGCCTGCCATGGAAATCGGAGAACGGTTTACTTTGCATGGAATTCCCGTGTCCATATCCTTCCATCAGAATTCCAATGCCCATTTTTCTTTCCAGTGTCAAACCAGTCCGGTTTTCTCGTCGATATTTCTGTCAGCTCTTACATTAGCATTTTTTTTGATCAAGTAATAGGATATCCAGGCTGGGTTTCCACTGCCATTCTGATATCCCACCTTTCCAGCGCCAGCCCAAGGATCAAATATTTCACCAAAAGAATTCTTATATTC
>MU624854.1:0-20367 GCA_025349905.2 Blastocladiella britannica
AGAGTGTTGCGATACCATCCCGTACCTCCCCTTTTTTTTTACAATTCTTTTTTCTTTCTTAACGGCGTGTATGCACACCAACCATTTCTTTTTTCTTTCTGTGGGTTTTATCCTTGCTTGCTTTTCACCCACCTCTCATTCTTTTCTTCCTTCTCTGCCTCCCCTTGATTTTACGCAGAGCATTGTTGCTAGACTCATCCCTTCTTTTTTTTTTATTTTTTTCTCTCGCGTTTACCGCTTCAGGTTCCTCCGTTATCTCTCCCTCCCTCTCTTTCCCGCTTTCATTTTCATTTTTGTTTCGTGATCGTTATGATCGCGATCCTATCGCAAGGGCTTGCAAATATGTCTTTTTCGGATGTGGCCATTGGATTGGGGGGATACATGTGCGCGCTCCATCCTTTTTTGGTGTGCTTGCCTACCTCTGTCAATTGGTCTCACCGAGCAAACAATGCCCTCGTACCTCTTTTTTTTTTATTCTTCTTTTTTTAATAGTTTTCTTGCATCAAGGTGTGTCTGTACATTCGATTTGTTTTGCATACTTTGGTGCCGCCTTTCGTCTTCCCTCCTCTATTTTTTACTCCTCTCCCTTTTCCGTTTTCTGCTTTTTTCTGCTTTTCGTGATAGCTGGCTGTGAGCATCTGGGTACGCCATATCTCTTATTATTTGCGAAAGGCAAGCGCTCATTTCAGAATCTAGTCCCAGCCCAGTCCGTGAGAGTGAATGAGGATCAAGCGTACTGGTACATTTCCATTCCAGGTGCACGCTCCCGATCTACGGTGCACATCAACCCCTTCCCTTTCTCTCGTGCTGCCTGTCCCACAAGTCCCACAATCCGCCTCTCCTTCCACGGTTGGCCCTGCTCCTCCTCCTCCCAGCTTCCACTCGACAGTACCGACGAGAGCCAGAAAACAAGCGTTCCCTCGTATCGATTTCGTTTGCAGTGCTTTGGGAAATGAAGTCCTTCTCTTTGGGAATAATTAAATTTCAAAAATATGTCCTCCTCACATACGCAATCTCCCGGCCAGCCCGGGTCGCCACTGCCCGGTTCACCGCGGACGCAACGCGACGGTGCCGAGCATCCGCACTACGATGACGACTACTCGCCCTCGTCGTCCTCGTACGCGGGTGGCAGCCGTTTAGCCATGCGTGGCGGTGGTGTCCCGCGGTCGGCCGCACACGGGTCACGGACGCTGGTGATCACCGCCAATGCCACTGCCACCACCGACAACGACGGCAATGCTGCATCGCCCGTGGTAGGTATCTTGTCGTTGACGGGCGCCGCCACCGCTGCCATTGGCGATGCCACTGAACCGGGAAGTACCAGCGGTGGGCACATTGTCTGGGACGAGAGCGTGGTGGACAACGAGGGGCTCGGGCGCAAGTCGTCCAAGGGTCCGTCTCTTTATTTCCAAGTTCATTTTCATTCAATTGACTAGTAATTTCGCCTAGTGTGCTGCATCTTTCGTAAACAACGCGCCTGGGACGAGTCAGACTCGGACTCGTCCGACTTTTCGTCTAGCGACAGCGACAGTGATAGCGACGATTCTGGTGCTGAAGGTGCTCGTCCTGCGCCGAAACGCGCTGCTGACGAAGGCAATGGTTACAATGGTCACCACCACCATGGACATCACCACCACCATCACCCGGACTGCGATGAGCACGATCATGGTCCAAAAAAGGCTGCCAAACTTCCCGGCCCGAACGCCTACGAGCGACAGCCAAAGTACAAACGGCGACCCGGTCCGCCGGCTGGTCCGGCTGGTCCGTCGTCATGAATATACATGTGTATCAACTTCTATTTATTATTGGGGGGTGCTATTCATGGATTGGCCAAGCTTCGTTGGGGACTCGGTAATGGCGCTGCTACCACCGCCGGAGGTGGCGCGGCAGCAACAAGTTGCGAAACGCCGTCCCACCCGGTGGGCTCGACCAGCGCCGCCCGGTCATAGAGCGAGTCGTGCGACGCCGGGTTGGGCACATAGCACACTGAAATCAGCCGCTGAATGTCCGACACGGGAGCATAGTGGTATCCGGCGTCCTGGTACCGTAAAGTTTCCTGAATGATGCGGTACACGTGCCCGCGCTTGGTGACGTTGAGCAGCTTGGAGCCGGGCATCTTGTTCGGGACTTCTTCGATTTGGATCAGGTTGCCTGTATGTGACGATCTGTTTTAGATTTCGCTTTGTTAGTGGATCCATGGTGAGACAAATGAAAAGAAATATAGACGGACATAAGTGGAATCCGAGCGCTCACCACATCCGTCGGCATCACATGCAAGTACTGCTCGCGGTACTGCCCTTTTCCTTGAATCAGTTGGTTGAAATCATCCAAGCGCTACATCAAACGTTCTTGGTGTCAGTCGTACACGACTTAGGAGGAAACCAAAAACAACAGCCGCTAATTTAAAAAATAAGAAAAGAGTACCTTATCAAACCCAGAAATCTTCTTCTTGAGCTTATTGCATGTAAACTTGAGCCTCCAGATCGCTCGGTTCTGGTACCCGTTGTAAACGGCCGCAAACGACATGAAGTTTTTCATTTCGATCAAGTGCTGTATTATTATTGTCGCAAGTTAGTTTTCCTTTCGCATATCTCATGAATGTAGGTAGGGCGTACATGGGTCAGGTCAAAGAACCACGACATTCGTGCAACCCGGTCGTTCAAGTCTGGTAGCGACAGTATGCTCATGGTGACCCATTTGGCCATTTCATTGTACCGCTGGATCAATACCCTACAATAAAAAAAAAAAAGGAACATTGAGTGAAAAAATGCAGCCAAATATGTAAATAAAACATACCAGATATTCGGTGCCCGCAATTGCGCGTCGGGTCCCTCAAACGCCTTGTTGAGCAGCTCCGTGGGCTTGATTCGCCGGTACACGAGCATCTCCGAAATGCAGAGCTGGCGAGCGACCTCCTCGGCATCGCACTGAAAGAGACTGGTGATTTTGGAAATGCCTTTCGGGATCTTGGGGAGCGGCATTGGAATGTCACGCTCCTTTCGCGCGTACTCAACCGCTCGTGACGACTATGCAAGATTTTATCCGTGAGTGAGTATGGTGTGAGGGAGGCGATCCTCCGGCAAAAGAGAAAACAACAAAGAAGGTACCAGTTTAAACAAGTTGCGGCGCACTTGCTTGCCCAGCATCGCTTGCTTGTCCATCGCCATGACATTTTCCGTAAACGCAAGCAAAAGTGCCGTCAACACCGGGCCATGAACCGGGTCGGTAAACGCGGTGGTGTGCTTGGCGGTCCATTGCTTGAGAACATTGGCCACCCTGCTCTGCACCTTGGACCGAAAGTTCCAGTAATCGGCAAGCGATTGGTGCCCGAACCGCGGCACATGGTACCGTTCAATCAATTTTTTTAGGAGGATCTCAGGCGTTGTAAGCGAATGCAAGGTCAACAGGAACGTCTCCACGAGCGAAGCGTCTAATTCCATGCCCCATCACAAAATGGGTGAATATTACGATACAAGGATGGAAAAATGAAGGAGGGAACGTACAGTCGTTGAAATTGGTCACCATTTCCGGGGTCATCTTCTCAATCAGCTTATTGAGCGTGGCCGCGGCGATCCGGCCCGTGTCGTCAAACACCACATTGATGCCGGGGATGTCGGGGCCTTCCTCCCACATGCTCAGCTCGACGTTCCCAGCAGCGGCGCTGTTGATCAGTCCACCAGTGGCGGCCGTCAGCTCCCACAAGTCCAAGAGTCGTTTGCCATCGTTCCGCCAAAGCGGCTCGTCAAAATCCACAATCAGCACGTCGAGGGGACGCAAGTGGAGCTGGTGGATCGGGAAGTCGAGTGGGAGTGCCTCGGCCGCGTCCATCATGGACTCGGTGTCAGAGGCAACCGCGGCCGCGGTGGCGACGACGACCGTAGTAGCGGCGACAGCAGCAGTCGTTGCAGCAGCGCTGCTGGGCCGACTAAACATCCCAAGCCCGAGCCCTGGAATTTCGTTGGCCCATACCCGTCGAATGTACCGCGGCGACAGTCCCAGCCATCGGGCAATCGACGGAAGCAAGTCCCGAAGGGTCACAGTCGGATCGACCTCCATTTCGACCCGCGCGCCGCTGACGCTGCGGTCCACGAGCGTCGTCAGCGTGAGCCGCTGGCACGCCGGCCGAACGTGCAGGTCGGACCGGTTATACACGGACCGCAGCGATTCCCACACGGGCGTGCGCGCCGCGAGCACCTCGCCCGCGGCCGTGCCCAGCGCTATCGAGTTGTCGAGCGCCGACGGATCGTCTAGCGACAAGAGCGTCTCCACGTCCAGCGCCATCGCGGTCTCGGCGACGGATACGGTCGCTCGTTCCCGGTGCGTACACCGGGCAGGTCCACCTTGCCACGCCGCCGCCTCGTTTGGATTGGCGGTGGTGCTGCTGGAATTGGTCGCAACGGCCGCCGCCGCCAAAGCACCAGCAGCAGCAGTTGAAGTGGCTGTCGTTGTAAATACACTTGGTTCGGTTGCGGGCGGCAGCATCAGCACAGGACGATTCACCAGCTTCACATCGAGGAGCTGGTGGTGCACTTTGAACTCCAAGGCCGACGACATGGCTTCCCTGACCGTCAACAGTCCCGCGTACTCGCCGACGGTGGCCGATTCGGGGAGCCACTGTTTCTCTTCAATCAGGTACAGCCCGTACAGGAAGTCCGAGTGTCCGAGCTGAAGGGACTTGGACTTGATCGAGTACAGCACCAGCGAACATAGCTCGGGGGTGGTAAAGTGCGGTGGGGCCTTGATCACAAACCGCGTGTTGAGCTCGGGCATTTGCACACGCACAAACATGTGGTCGGTGTTACTCCTGAGCTCGAGTTTGTCCTATAGATATCAACCGTCAGTACATGGGTTTATACGGAAGCGGATAAAAACAACGTACACTTGGACCGATCTCATACTCGGACAACTTTCGTTTTTCGTCCAACCAGAGCCCAAACCGAGAATTGAGCCAAAGTCCCATCTTGTTGGCACGCGAGTAGCCGAACCGCTCCAGAAGCTGCAGTGCCGCGTCGGCCACGGTCAAGTCGTGGCGGAACTGAATGCGCAAACCATGCTCCTCTCCCTGCACGTAAACGGTGGCCGAAAACAGCAGCGTGTCCGCTTTTGGAATCCATCGCCATTCGCACTGTTTTGTTAAGCACGAACGGTTTAGTTTGGTACGGGCGTTATCAACGCGCACAACGTCCAATGAAATGAAAACTGCGTACATAGTTCTGTAAGAGCCCATCCAACATCTCGCCCCCATTCGCGATCCGCGTGCGAACCCCCGGCAGCTTGGGATCGTAGAAATACAGCGCGCTCCCTGGAACAGACGACGTTGGCGATAGTCCCGCTGCCTGCGCAATGAGTCCCATGGCCAGACTGGCGTCCACGCGGGGGGAGCCCGAGACGCTAATTTCAAACATCACCTCGATCGAGTTGCCGCCGTCAAAGTCGGGCCCGAGAAACACAAACACCGGAATGGTGTCCACCACGTCCGGAACAATCTCGGCTACGTGCGCGGCGCCGGGCGACGCCATGGGTGAGATGGGCGATGCCGGGTGGTTCGCAGACAGTGAGTAGGTGCTGTTGCTGAACGTGCGGGTGTTGAGCTGCGGTGGCACGCGGCGGACAGTTCCGCCGGACAACTGGGCCGCGCTACTGCCGCTATTGCCGTGGCTATCGGTGGTACCGGGAGGATCAAACAAGGACGGCGTGCTGACGGTAAAGAGGTTCCGCATTTTTGCAATCGACCGGCGGATTGTGCTCGACTTGTTGGATTCGGTCGCCCCACTGGTTGCCACAAGAGCAGCGGCGGTCGGAGACGTACCAGAGGCAGTCATATCACCGCTGAAACTTGAATTGTTCTGGCCTCTATTGTCGCCGAGGCTGCTCTGCGACTTGCCCGAAGCGCCACGACCACGGCGCTGGGTCACGGTAGACGACAACGCCAGCTGCTCCTCGGATCCCGACACTTGTGCCTTGCCCGACTTCCCACCGCGCACCAGCGTGCGAGTCGGCGGCGGAGCCGCTGCCAGCGGCAGGGACGAGGAGGCCGCAGATGTCAACGAGTGCTGGGAGATGGTGGAGACGCTCCGACCCGAAGAGGAGCGTGGGATCGGGCCCGGTATCGGGTCGGGCAGTATCCCCATTAGCTCTGGCGAGGAATACTGCGGGTGACCCAGGGTACGGTGCACGGACGCAATACCTGATGCAACCAGGGACGCATGGTGGTCGCCGGCGGCAGTGGCGGCAGAGCGAAGGAGTATGGGCGTGGGTGACCACCACTGCGGCGGCGGTCGGGTCGCGACGTCCACACCCGCCGCCCGATTCGGTGCGGTATCGTCCGTATGACTCGAGTGGGTCGATTTCAATGTCCGCGCCAGCGATGCCATGGAAATGGACCCGACAATTCCAGTTGATTTTGGTTGGACTACGGCTGCTGCTGCTGCCGTCGGGTCGGCACCACCGTGGGCTTGGTGATTGTGATTGCCAGAGGTTGAGCGCGCAATTGGGAGCTTCTCCATGGACAATGTTGGCAACTGGCCATGACTGGCGCCAGCGCCAGAAGAAGCAGTGCCGCCAATGGTACCCTCGAGCGACCCGTGTCCGCTCCGCTGATGGGCCAAAGTCGTGAAGGAGACAGATTTTACCAGTCGCGACGCGGAGACAAGATTGGAAGCGCTGCCAGAACTGGTAGGAGGCGCCAATCGCTCCAGTAACGCGCGAGAAGCCACTTTTCCGTGAGGGGTCAAGGGTGCTAGTGGTGCAGCAGGACCAAGCGACGCATTCGACCCACCCGTCCCACCGCCGACTGCGCTGCTGCTACTGCTGGCAGCACGGTAATGTGGATCATGAGCGGATTGATCCGGTTGTGAGTGACCGCGAGTAACGGTTGCTGATGAGGATGAAACTTCCACAGGCGCAAACGTGTCGGCGGAAAGGGCCAAGTACGCTCGGCTCCCCGTGGACCGGGGAGCCCGCACAGTTGGTGCCGCGTCATCGTCGCTTGCCGCGTGCTCGCGCGACTTTGATCTCACGGTTGGTGTCTGGGCCATCTCTACCAGCGAATTTCCAGATTGGCGGACGAGGCTAACCAGCGAGCGGCTGCGCGAAATCGTGCTGGTGCGCTGCCGAGCTGTCTCTTCCAGCAGAGCATCTATGGCGGCCCGATCTTGGAAGGAAGAGTCTCGAGGGAGATCAAAGCCGTTTGCGCCTGCTGTGGCCGCAGAGGGGGTTGGTGGTTCCACTGCCAACATTGGGGAGCTTGTCACCTCCTGCGATTTTGTTGTAATGTCAAGGCGACGGGCTGACATTGTGATCCTGTTGTCCTGGCTCAATTCTATTATTTCTTGTGTGTGCTGATGGGCGATAACTTTTTAATTTCCGTTAATGGAGGAAGTCCCCTCTAATATTTTTGTAATCGTAATTATTGCAGGATCTCGCCTCCAAGACTTTTTTTTGCAACATTTCTATCTGCAGCCATATCGATCCAGCCCCATAAAACATTACTCCTCCAACTCAATTCGCGCTTGGTATCGCAGTGCAGCGAGGTGCCATATAAATTTATATAGGCAAAAAAAATTGCAACCGCCAAAGATATATCCGAGTCAAAAAAACAGCCATCAGCAAAAAAACGGGACAGGGCGACCGTGCCCGTCACTCGCTTCATCGATATCCACCAGGATCTCACGCCAGCCGGCCTCGGTTTTCTGAAATAACATTTTAAAAATGAGTACCACCACAGACGTAAAAAAAAAAAAAAAAAAAAAAACCTTGAAATTGAAAAACCATGTCGGAACTCTTGTCGCCCGCCGAGGCGAAGAAGCGATCAGTCGAGATCGATAAAATGTTGCGCGACGACGCCCGACAACACGCAGATACGCGCCGCATCTTGTTGCTCGGAACCTCGGAATCCGGCAAATCAACAGTGCTCAAACAGATGCGCTTGATTGCAAACGAGTCGCTCATTGAGGGCGAGCCGGGCCGGCGGTGGCTCCACACACTCCAGCTTAATGTTGTACGTGGAGTGGTCGAGTTGATCGCCGGAGCGACGTCTGTTGGAATGGATGTTCCTGAAAATGTACGCTTATTGTCGCTCACCAGGCCAAGGTAAACTGATTCTCCCCACTCCCCAGGAACATACATTGCTCCTTGGATCGTTGGACCCATCAAAACTTGCGGGCACACCCATACCCATGCCAGAGGAATGGCGTGAAGCCGTGCTTGCCGTCTACAACTCTCCATTTCTGGCATTGGCGTTTACGCGTCGCCATGAGTTTTCCGTGATTGACAACTCCTCCTAGTATGTATCGAATCCCATCCTTTTTATTATGTTTTGTGCTCATTTCTTTTCCTGCACAGTTGGTATCCGCAAGTGCCACGAATCATGGAGGCAAATGCCCGATTGACAAATGAAGATGTCATTAACGCTCGCCTCGAGACAATGGGTTGCTCTGAGACCCGCTTGCAAATGGTATAACTTCTTTTAACCAAGAAGCCTGGGACCCAATACTAACTCCGAAGATTGAATGCACAGTATGGTCTTGACTACAAGGTCTACGATGTGCCAGGAAATCGAGCTCAGCGGCATGCTTGGGTGCCATTTTTTGATGATGCCAATGTGTACGTGTCCAGTATGCACTGGTCGTTGAAAGTCCTTGAAATGACCAATCTCGTTATGCGTGTACAGGATCCTGTTTGTTGTGGCCACCTCCTCCTATGATCAAATGCTCCCCGAAGACTCGTCTATGAACCGTCTGACGGATGCAATGATGGTCTTTGAAGAGATTGTCAACAACAAGCTGCTGGACAAGACGGCCATCATTCTGTTCCTCAACAAGGTACAATGATTTCCTGTTTGCGGTTTTGTGAATGCTCACACACAATGACTCGTAGATCGACTTGCTCAGGGAAAAATTTGACGCGACTGAGCTGGTGGCGCACTTTCCGGATTATGCCCCGTCTGAAAGGAAGGAGGACGATCGAGTCGAACATGCGTTACGGTTCATGTATGTCTTTATATCTGTTCATGTAAAAGCAACGGAGTCGCTCACCTATACTCAAAATTGAATGAATGAACAGGGCAAAAAAGGTACTCAATTCCAATATAGACTATAAAACGGCCCAGGGATCTCACACTACCCCTCCCCATGGACAGTTTTACTTTTTGAACAAGGTCAAAGAACGCAAGCTCTATGTGCACAACACGGTACACGCCCTTTTTTCATCGAAGTCCTGGAAAATAGACTGATCATGTAGAAATCTTGATACCAAACAGTGTGCGACAGATACAAAACAAGCACGGGTCCTGCTGGCAACGGTCAACAAGATCGTGATCAAATTGAATTTGCAGAACGTGCGCGTGTGTTTTATACTCCGTTTAAACATGTGGAACGAGGATTCCCTTGTAGACTCACTGTATCGCTCTTGTAAAAAAACACCAGTCAAATCTCTTGTAAGTACGAAAGTGTGGCGCGCCTGTTGTGGGGAAGTGCGGGGGTGGAGGTTGTGGCGCATTTTTTTCGCGCTTTGTTACGCGTCGCTCTCTTTCGCTCTCTTCCCCAGCGGCGACGAACGACGACAATCAAAGTAAATAAATAAAATACACCGAATATGGCGTCTCTCAGCAACTACATTGGCGGCAAAACCGTTCCCGCGACCGAGCCCAGCGAGTGGATTGACGTGACCACTCCCCACACTACCGCGACGATTGCCCGCGTTCCCGTGTCTTCGCAGCAGGACGTGGATGCCGCTGTAGGTGCCGCCAAGGTACGCAGATCCATTCATTTTCTTCTCTATATTTCGCCCGCGTGTGCTGATTATTGCCCTTTTTTTAAAGACGGCCTTTGCCACCTGGTCCTCGCGCACGCTCAAGGACCGCACGCAGATTATGCTGCGCTACCACCATCTCGTGGCATCCAAGTATGCGGACGAGCTTGCGGAACTCATTGTCAAGGAGCACGGCAAGACCAAGGCCGAGAGTCTGGCGGAAGTGGCCAAAGGTTCCCTTTTCTTTCACTGCTTCCCTTCCAATTCCATTTTGGCAACAATTGATCTCTTGTGCACTTTTAGCCAACGAAACGGTCGAGTACGCGTGCGCGCTCCCCGAACTCGCTGGCGGTCGCATCCAGGAAGTGTCGCGCGGCGTCA
Organism: Blastocladiella britannica; assembly: GCA_025349905.2. Lineage (NCBI taxonomy): Eukaryota > Fungi > Blastocladiomycota > Blastocladiomycetes > Blastocladiales > Blastocladiaceae > Blastocladiella > Blastocladiella britannica. Next base: position 10,132 of record MU624854.1, read on the forward strand.
TGTGCCACGACGTGCGTGTGCCGCTTGGGGTGACGGTGGCGATTGTGCCCTTCAACTTCCCAATGATGGTTCCGCACTGGACGCTGCCGATCGCGCTGGTGCTCGGCAATACGGTGGTGCTCAAGCCCTCGGAGAAGGTGCCGCTAACCATGATGCGCTGCGCCGAGATTCTGGCCGAGGCCGGACTGCCCGCTGGCGTCTTCAACATTGTGCACGGAACCGTGAAGGTCGTGCAGTCGCTGATTGACCACAAGGATGTGGCCGCCGTGTCGTTTGTCGGCACGTCGCACGTGGCGGCGCAGATCCGGTCCCGCGCCACCGCTGCGGGCAAGCGTTGTATCGCGCTCGGCGGCGCCAAGAACCACTTGGTGGCTGCCCCCGATGCGGACATTACCATGGCTGCCGCTGACATTGTTTCCAGTTTCTGCGGATGCTCGGGCCAGCGCTGTATGGCAGCGTCTGTGTTGCTGGTAGTGGGCGAGAACCAGCCGCTGGTTGACAAGATTGTCGAGCGCGCCAAGGCGCTGACCACTAAGGAGATTGGGCCCGTCATCGACGAGCCGAGCGTCAAGCGAATCACTGGCTAGTACGTTTTTTCCTTCATGGCTTTCCACTTTATTTCTGCTAATATAAAACCAAAAAAATCGTAGTATCGAGGACGCAGAGCGGAGCGGTGCCAGGGTGCTTTTGGATGGCCGTCCGTGGACCGCGGCGCACCGCCCCGGGACGTTCGTCGGGCCAACTGTGCTGCTCCACACCAACGCCGCCGACCGTGCACTTCACGATGAGATCTTTGGCCCGGTGATTTCGATCCTCGAGGTCAAGACCATTGACGAGGCGCTTGCCATCGAGGCGGCGTGCCCTTACGGTAATGCTGCGTGCATCTACACGTCGTCGGGCTTTACTGCCGAGTACGCGAGCAAGCGGTTCACTGCCGGCATGGTTGGCGTCAACATTGGCGGTATGTTTCCTTTGGTATTGTTCGCGAGTGTATATCTGACCATTTTTGACTACAAACAGTCCCGGTTCCTCGCGAGCCGTTTTCGTTTGGCGGATGGGGTACGTCGCGTTACGGCGATGTGGACATTACGGTACGTTTTCATTATTCCTTTTTTTCTCTCTTGGTCTGGCAACTCATTTCCTTATTTGTAGGGCGACGGCGCGACCGAGTTCTTTACCATGCGCAAGAAGATTACCACAAAGTGGGCCATCCCCACTGAGCGGAGCTGGCTCAACTGATCGATTGTCATTTTCGAATGGAAATGGAAATGTCTCATTACTTTCATAGCGTCTCATCCACCATCACTCGATATTACCGCACCATGCCGTCGTCCTGCCACTGCGCGCTCGCGGTATTTTCCATGAGCGATCACCAGAGCGAAGCTCATGTCAGTATTGCCGCCGATTTCCCACTCGACATCATTGATCCTCACCTGTCCGGCAACCGCATAAACTATTGCGCTGGATTTGAGCTCGATGCTCGCATCACCTGTCCTACATTGGTGAGGAGCGAGTGGATTACAACCACACTACGACAACTGATAGAGAAGCACTCGCTTGGAACCATTTCCATGTCGGTGCCGCTGAGCACCGGCTCCTGCTCTTGTGCGTTACCCAAGTGTTTTCCTTTACAGTATGGTGACTTACGCCCGTGTGAAGCCATCTATTGTCGAGTAACGGTACCACAACTACGTCCTCCACTCGTATTGCCGCGCATTATGCTAGAGATCCAAGTGTCCAATCCTGCACCAAAAGACTTGATTTCCCAGGCGCTGACCACGGCTTTCACGGTCCATATTGTTCCAGTTCTCTCTCATTTGAGGGATCCAGCATTCCTGGCCAAGTGTCGAGGTGCACTGGCGCATGCGGACAAGCTGGCTTCGGGCCTTGGTGCTCTGCTCTGCGCTCGGTCGACGCGAACCCTCCAGGATGCAAAGGAAAGGGACGGTAATGCGCCGCCGCCACACGAACTCGGCAACCCGGATGCGGTGGCTCGCGTCGTATCGGCGACACTGGTCTGGCCACTGCTTCGCGACGCCGTCGTTGCTGCGACGCATCAGTCTCACTTGGTGAGTTCATCATCCCCATCTGCGATACCAATCGGTCCAGATGTTGGCGATTTGATGGTGGTCGACGACCCCTTCTCACCAAATCCTTTGCCAACGGACATTTTTCCGATGGAGGCAAGAAGCAATGTCTTGATGTCGCCGCCGTACCCGACCCCGGCATCGCAAGATCCGTTTGGAGGTTAGTTTCATTTTTTTGGGCAATGGAAGCTTCTCCAGCTCATATCTGATGTGCAATGCATATAACGATCAACGACCCTGATTGTTTGGCTGGAAAGTGTGTGCTCTCGAATAAATAGCCGTTGGATCCCCGCTGCAACCTCCACTGCACCCTACAGCAGCAGTCCCTATTTACATACCTTCATCTCGATAAACATGTCTGGCATTACAGTCACCCAGGGAGTTCCCGACAGCGAAGTCGCCACCAAGTTTCATACCGACGGCCTGTTTGATGTGCCCGCGTACTTTGTCTTTGTACGTTCTTTTCATGTTGGTCTGGCATTCAAAACCAAAAACTGACGCGAGAATGCAAAAAAAAATAGGCACGTGAGGTCCTCGAGATGGCTGTGGTGATTGCAGTGCTCGTGACGTTCATCAACCGCATTTTGTACAACGACCCGGAGTTGCGGTCACGCATGACGCGCCAAGTGTACTTGGGTGCGGCCGCCGGCCTGGTGGTGTGTCTGGCGATTGCCGCAGCGTTCATCATTGCGTTCCAGGTGTTTCGCGTCGACGTGTGGGGCTCGGACCATTTCGAGCAACTGTGGCAGGGCATCTTCAAGCTGGTCGCGACGCTCATGATCACGTTCATGTGCTTCACGATGATCAAGGCCGAGTACTGGCAGCTCAAGTGGGAGCAGAAGCTGCGAGCTGCCGCGCGCGAGGCCGTCAACAGCGCCGCGGGCGCCGCGGGCCTGGATGGCGCACGTCAACGATGGGCCATGTTCATCCTGCCGTTCACGGTGGTCATTCGCGAGGGACTGGAGGCACTGGTCCTGCTGGGCGGCACGTCGGCTTCGGCATCGGCCAAGTCCATCATCCTGCCGGCCATCACCGGGACCCTGACGGGCGTGGCAATTGGATGGCTCGTGTGGCGCGGCGGCCGGTCCATGGTGCTCACGCGGTACATTCAGATCTCAACCGGGTTCCTGCTGCTGGTGGCCGCTGGTCTGTTTGCCAGCTGCGAGCACGAGTTTGAGGAGCTGGCCGACACCGAGACCGTGTGGGTCGAGTTTGGCGACGACTGGGACAAGGAGGAGGGCAATGTGTTTGCGCAGTTCCTGGGGCTCATGGGCTGGACCAACAAGTGGACCATGGGCACCACGCTGTCATACATTGGCTACTGGGTCGTGGTCCTGCCGCTCATGTACGTGTACTGGCGCCGCCAGTCGGTCGCGGCCGACCGCATGAAGGCCGAAGCCGAAACCGACCGCCAGCTTACCGAGAGCGAGCTGGGCGAGGGCACTGCCGTTGGCGCCGGTATCTCTGGCGATGTTCCCGCCGACGACACCAAGGGCAAGTACTCGCCCGTCGAGTAAATTGTGTGTGTTCATTTAGACTTGGTAATAAATCATTGTACTTCTGTGTTGTGTGTATTTGGTCAAAGCTTGTTGGATTTGGTCCCGGTCTGAGGAGTTCCCGATCGGCGCGTGGTGGTCGGCGGCGGCGGCAAAGCGTCGTCATTGTCGTGGCTGCGCTCGTCCATGCACTCGCCTCCACCGCGGCGGCTAGTCGCAACATCAGGACCGGAATCGACCTCATCGTCATCGTCGTCGTCGTCGCACACGTGCTCAAACTCGCTGTCGCTCTCATCGCCCGAAAGCGACCCGGCCGATCCGTGACCAGCAAGCGACGACGAGTCGGACCCAGCTGGGTTGCGCAGTGGCCGGTTGAACGCGTTGGTGGTTCCGGTGCTCCGGACCGCCGCTGGCTTAATGATGCTTGCGTTGGCGGTGGTGGTCGCCGGTGTCGTTGTGACATGACGAGAACTGCCGCTGCCGACGCTGCTGCTGCTGCTCGACGACTTCTTGTGGCGGGCGGCAGAAGTCGACGCGTCGGCACCAGCTCCAGGGACCGTCGGCGCAAACGCCTTTTGCCGCTGCCGCTCGTTCCAGTGCAAGCAACGAGCGAGCGAGTGGAACCAGTCGCGCGACTGGTCCTGGTGGCAGATGGTCGGGAACGGGTACTTGGACGCCGTGATGGAGACAAAGTCGCCTTGCTTGAGCTCGATGCGATGGCGACCGTCAAACGAGGCCTATTATTATTGATATTGAGTACGTGGATAAATAAATAAAAAACAGTTAAGAAGACGTACCCACGCAGTGTTGCGGCTGCCCCCAGGCACGCACACCTTGATTTCCATGCCGTCCGGCAGCAACATGGGCCGGAAACTCAGCGTGTGCGGGCAGATCGGGGTGACCAGCACCGCCTGCACTTCCGGGTGCACGATCGACCCGCCGGCTGACAGCGAGTATGCGGTGGATCCGGTAGGCGTGGACACCACCAGCCCGTCGGCCTGCACCGTGGTTAAGTGGCGCTCGTCGCCAAACAGTTCGAGCTGCGACATGTACGCCGAGGGTCCCCGGTCCACCACCAGCTCGTTGAGCACCGTGAACGTGCTGCAGGTGACCAGGAGTCCGCCGTGCCGGAACGTGCGCGGCGGCGGCAGCCACGGGTCGCTTGACGTTGCCGCCGCCGCCGCCTGGCCAGAGACTGCGGCGCCCGCGCTGCTGGCGGCCGAAGAGTGCTTTGCTCCCGCCCCTGGCATGGCGTTTGGGGTGAGCGACAAGGACGCGCGCCGGGTTTGGGCAATCATGGGCGCAAATGCCGCCGACAATGGGGAGATGGGGGTCGGCTCCACTACTTGTTGCTGCTGCGGCGCAACCATGTCTGTCGGGCTCGCGCACGGACTGGTATCGGTCACCACTTTTCCATTGGTGGTCGCCACCGCCTGCGCGACCGCGGCCATGTCGGCCATGTTGCGGAGCGACTCGCATCGGCGACGGGGCAGCTCGGCCGCTGCAGCCGTTGGATTCTCGGCGGTGGAAGTGTGGTGATGGTGGTGATGGTGATGCTGGTCGTGGTTGTCTTCATAACTTTCGAGATCGTCCTCGCCGTCCAAGAGATCTGGTGCAGGCGTCGACGAGTACACGGTGCACGCAAACCGCATGCGCAGGTTGACGCGGGCACCCCGCTCAAACACCGACTTGAGCAGATGCTTGTACCGCGCAAAGTCGAATACGGTCAGGAACCCAAGCGATCCTGTTAATTCATTTCATTGTCAATATATCGCACAGGCATGTGTGATCCAATTTAAAGATAAATACCAAGATGGAATGGAATCACCGGCGGCACCACGCCCTGGAAGAGCCAGCTCGTGTACAGGACGGTGCCGTCCCCACCGAGAGTGACGACAAAATCAATGATCTCGGGCTCGTCAGCGCACAGCTGCGGGGTCCAAAAGTGGATTTGCTCGGCGTACGCGTCCGAGTTGCGCGCCAGCTGCCCGTAGTCGAATTCCGGGTGGTCGCGGATCGCCGCGTCAATGTACACGGCGACGCGCGACCCGGACCGCGGCACCACATTGTCAATCAGCCACGTGGCCATGTCGCGCGTCAGCCGCACCAGCGCCGCGTCGTGCAGCTTGGTCACGATCATCACCGTCGACGGCTGGCTCACGCGCACCCGAGCCCGACCAATGTGCTTGGCGACCTCGCGCACACCCACCACCGTCTCGGCTAGCTTGTGCGTCGGCGTCGACGGCCGCGGCGACCCCTGCTGCTGTTGTTGCTGTTGAGCCGTTGGCGAGAAGGAGAGGCTTGGGAGCGACGAGCTGCGGGGGCGGCCGCCACCTTTGGTCGGGAATGGACTGAAAGGGCTCGGAGCCCGGCGACCGCTGGTTTGAGCGGGGATCGAGAGTGGCGGGGGCATTGCCATTTTTTCTTTGTTCTTTTTTTTTTTGTCGGAAACCGAAGCGCAATGGGAGGGAATCTGTATATATAAGAGGAGAGGAGGGTATTGCACGGCAGCGAAGAGCAGATACGTTATTCTTTGCAACCGGACGTGAAGTGCGCGTTGTGGGAGTTGGAGCGAGGACAAGGACTTAAAAAGCAAGGATTCTCATTCATTACTTTTTGAGCATTCATTGACCCTCATAAATCGGCTGTATCTTTGCCCGGAGTCAGCGTGGCCACCAGCACCACGGAGGGTGATCCACCTTGATCTTGTTGAGAGCTCGTGCTGTCGCCCCACGCCCGACTGCCAGCAATGGTGGGGGGCTGTGCTGCCTTGAACTGCGGCGAGGTCGGCATCGACGGCAAGTGCAGCGAATCGGAAGACATCATGAGCACAACGTCCGCCTTGGTGGACTGGACAAGCGGCGAGGTGGGCATTGAGGGCAAGTGCAGAGAGTCGGACGACATCATGAGAGTTGACGACTTGGCTTGCGGCGATGCGGGCGTCGAGGGGAGTGTCAGCGAGTCGGACGAGGCCAAGAGTGCGAATTTGGCGGGCGGAATGCTGCCATGGCGCGACGCTGGCAAAGTCGGCGTGAACGGCAGATTGAGCGAGTCGGACGACAGCATAATGTCCGACTTGTCCGGTGGTGCGGTCGCGCCGGCCATCACTGCTGCCGTCGGGTACGCTGCGGTTGGGTATGCCGCAGTTGGGGACACGGTCGGGTACACGACTGGCGAGTGGGCGGTGGGCGGAACCGCCGTCTCTGGCAGGTAGTAGCCGCTGACATCGGACGACGCTGCTGTTGCTGCTGGCACCGCCGTTGGTCCCGTCCCCGTCGCTGGCAAATAGTACCCACTAGTACTACTGCTACTGAACGGCGGCTGTGCGGTTCCATTTGCTGGTGGCATAGCACCGCCACCTGGCAAGTAGTATCCGCTCGTGCTCGAGGAAGATTGTTGCGGTTGTGGCAGCAGCACGCCCGTGGTGCCGTCGCTCGCTGACACGTCGTGAGCAGACGTGTAGATTGGCGGCGGCGCGTTACCATCGCCATCGTCCGTGCTCTTGCCACCAGGGCCAGGTGAATCGCCCGTACCATTGTCCTGTTGCAGGTTGCTACGACGGCGATGCATGAACAGCCCACCCGCCGCGAGCAGGACAACCAGAGCGCCGGAGGCCATGCCCACCATGATGGGTGTGCCCATGCCGCCTCTATCATCAGGTTTTTCTTTGTTGTTGGGTGCCATCGTGACCGGCGTCGCCGTCGACTGCGATGAACCATTACTACTGCCACCAGAGGCGCCCGGGAGCGGCGGGAGCGATGTTGGGACATTGGCCACCACGCCAGGCGAGAACTGACCAGGCACGCAGGTTCCAGAAAGAAGACCATTGCACACGAGGCCATCGGCACACATGTTGTCGGCGCCGGTGGATTTGGCGGAAGTGCACGATTCGCCCGAGCCGCGGCGTTTCTCGCAGCTCGTAAGGTTGCAGTACTTGGATGGATCTTTAGGATTCAAATGCGTCAGTCGGCTTGACTTAAACTCGCAACCTCCAAGCGCACGTACCGTAACCCGAGCACGCTTCAGGGCCGAGGAACGCGTTGCACAATTTTGGAATACAGAGGCCGTCAGAGCAGCTCAATGGCACTGTTGGGTACTGGGTGAGTACTTCCTGCGTGAACATTAGGAAACATGTGTTTTGTTCTCGTACCCAATCCAACCTTGCCTGCACAGTCCGCATCCCTTGAACACGAAATCGACGCGGCCACGACCTGCGCGAGCACCAGTACGGCCAGCGTTGTCTGCAATGATGATTTGACACTGCACTGCATCTTTTTATGTTATGCGCCACGACAAGAGAGAGAAAGCAAAAAAGTCGTAAATCTACTCGTCGTCATTGGTCACCTCCTCCTCGGCCTCGCCTTCGCCTGACTGCGCCTGTCCCGCTGCCGCCGCCGCCTGCTGCTTTTGCTCCTTGGGCACCACCACCTCGACCACCGAGTACCGGCCGACGGTATCAGCGCCCTTGCGCGCCTCGTCGTCGACGCCGGCCGCCAGCCGCTGCTTCTTGCTCCAGCGGTCCAAGCGCAGCTTGAACGACCGCGACTCTTCGATGTGCGAGCTCGGGATCACGAACGCGTTGATGCCGACGCTCAGCACGCCCACCTGGCGCGGGCCAACAATGCGCACGCGCACCGTCACCTCGCCCGTCTGCGCGTTGCGCGCGCCCAGCACCGCCGGATCATCAAACGGCAGGAACGCCGCGTTGAGAATCGGCGCCAGCTTGCCGCCGCGCGACGACTCGGTCACAAACAGCCACACGCCCGCGCGCTGCGGCTGCGGGAAGTACGGCGTGTGCGCGCCGGCCGACGGGAGCGTCAGCTCGGCCGTCGTGGCGGTGGTGGTGGCCGGTGCGGCAGCAGCATCCTTCTTACCGCCCTTCTTACTCGGCGAATCTGACGCAGCATTTGCGGCGCCAACGCGGCCCGCAGCAACGTCCTCGGCAGTGGCAAACGTCAGCTTGACGGTGCACGCAATCTCGGACGACTCGGCGTGCACCTGCGTCTCGTTACCGGGGGTCTGGTTCACTGACACGTCGCCAAAGGAGCAGCCGTTGATCTGCACGATCGGCGCCCGCAGAGCTGCGGCCCACATTTCTTCGCGCTGGGTGGCCGTCAGGCCCGTGACGCCGTTCATGGCCTTGTCGAACGCCGGGCGGCCGTTCTTGACGAGGCCGAGCGGGGTCACGGCGTTGCCGCCGAGCTTGGTGATCGCGGCGCGGGTCACGTGGGGCAAGTGCAGTAGCGGCGAGCCGGCGGTGGGGGGGACCGCGGCCGCAATCCCACGGTACAGGGCCAAGCACGCCGGCACGTCGCCGTAGCGGCCGCGGCGCACCGCCAGAGCCAGCGCGGTCTCGGCGGCACGCAACGCCGTCTCCAGCACGTCCTTGGGCAGCGCCACGGTGCGGTGCATGTGCGCCAGCAGCGCCGCCGCCGCCGGGTTGGACGACGTCGGGGCCTTGGCGCCGTCCATGGCCTTGGTCAGCGCCTGCGCGTCCTTGTTCTCGAGCGCCAGCGCCGGGTGGTGCGCGCGCACGATCCCGGCCACCATCCCCAGCGCCTGGTCGGCGGTCAGGCACGGCGACTGCATGTTGCCCTGCGAGAACGACTTGGCCAGCTTCTCGACCGGCTCGCGCTGCAGGCCATTCTCGAGCGTGCGCGCCTTGGCCGTGTCGCCAAAGACCGTGCCGTACGTAAAGTACCGGTACACGGCCCACCCGCCCAGACCCAGCAGCGCAATGTACAGCACCGCCACGATCGCCGGGTTGGACAGCCAGGCCGGAAGCGCGATCCCAAAGCTGGTCGCCTGCGGGCCGTCGGGGTTGCCGTACTTTTCAAAGTTCTGTAATTTTTTTTTTTTTCGGTTTTAGTTTGTTGATCGCGACGACAACCAAAGAAACACAGGCCATACCGCACGCGCCGTCGCGTCCGTCAGGACCTTGTACGCCTTGGAAATGGTCACAAACTTGCCCTCGGCCACCTTGCGCAGGTGCGACGCTACCTTGTCGGGGTGCTCGGTGAGCGACAGCGCGCGGTAGGCTTTACGGATCTCGGACTTGGTCGCCGACTCGGGGATCCCGAGCACCGTGTGGGGGTCAAAGATCTCGACGATGGTGCCGACGGTGAAGATCTTGTACACCACGTAGACCAGCGACAGAAACAGGTAGCCCAGCAGCGTGGTCGGGACGTTGAAGCCCGACAGGAACGTTTGCGAGATCTGCTCGATGTCAATGCATGTTCAATACTCAAGAAACGCGTCCAAAGATCAAGTAAAGAAGTACCTTGCCCCAAAGAGTCGCCTCCTGGGCCGGGTCGCGCACGCCATGGGGCCGCTCGGCCGACGTGAGCTTTTGCAGCAGCGACTCGTTCTCGGAGCGCGTGGCGGCGCAGGCCGAGCACTCACACTTTGGCTGCGCGAGGACCGTGCCCTTGACGATGGGGTCGGTCGGGTCGGCCGAGCGCACCGCCACGTAGTAGGCCACGGGCACAATCAGCAGCAGCAGCAGCGGCAGGTAAAAGTAGTACTGTTCGGCACCGCTGGCTTCGTGGCGAAGGGTCATGGTATTTTTTTCTTTTGACGGGGAGCGACGCGTTTTTCGAAAGGGGAGTCTCTTGTCTCTTCCGCCACACAGAGAAAACGCGTTCCACAAAAAA
>MU624855.1:0-20352 GCA_025349905.2 Blastocladiella britannica
TGTGGAACTTTTGTGGAAAGAACTTTTTGTGGAATGTGGAAGTTGGGGTGTTCAGTTAGGGGCAAAATCCACAATATTTAAAAGTCGACCGCGACCGGGTCCAAAGCGCCCGACCCGACTTTCATCTGGTCCAGAATCAGAACGTGCGCCACGGCTGCCAGCATCGCTTCGGTTGCATCCATGCCGTCGCCCACAATCAGTTGTCGCTCACTGCTGCTGCTGCCATTCGAAGACGACGAAGGGGCAGCACCTGTAGCCTCTCCGCTCTGTCGCACCGCTCGTTGCTTTTGCTGCTGCTCAAGCTTGGAAGCGGCGGGTAAATTAATCACGGCCCGGACCACGCTAGGCGACCCGGGCGCAACCGTCACGGGCGCCACGCTGACGTGCGCGCGGGTGAGCGCCACGCCGTACCGGGCCATGGCGAACGCCGCCAGCGCCGACCGCGCATCGCACATCCACGCGTCATACAGCGGGTGCCGGGTTAGAGTGCGCAGGTCGTGCGTCACGGCCAGCGACGACAGCGTCACGAGATCTGTGAAGACAGGAGGGGTGAGCAGCGCGGTGGGCGGCGGTGACAGGTTCGGGTACTGCGGTACGGGAGCGGCCGCCGCATGGGTGGTGCTTGGTCGTCTCTGTGGCTCTGTGAATAGTGAAGGTTTTTGGGGGGACGAGAGGGTGGTGGATGACGTGAGGCGACTGCTACTGGGCGGCGGCGCAACAGTTACGGCTGAGGGGGCACTACCAGGTAGTACTGGGCGAGAGGTGCCGTGAGTCCAATGTTGGCTCTGTGCGAGCCCGGCAGGGGCCGAGGTCGCAGGAGGAGCAGGGGTATTGGGGAACGATTGGCTCGGGGTCGTGTGGACAGAGTAGCTCGATTGAGCCATTGGATGGCCACCGGTGCCTGCTGCTACCATCATCGGTGCCGTCTGTTGATCCTGTCCAGAAGCTGGTGGCTGCTGCACTTGCTGGTGAGCCTCTGCGCTGGTGGTAATGTTATGACCAGACAACGAGGTGAGCGCTGGCGGCGGTGGTGGCATTGGCGGCACTGGGGGAAGTGCAAGGGACGCAAACGACTGCGGGAACGCTCCACCACCAGCGAGCTGCAAGAGCCCGAGCGCAAACTGTTGCATTTGGTTTGCTGGCAACGACGGCAGCGGAGGGAGCGGGGGAAGTGGGCCACTCCTGGGTGGCGACAGGGCCGTGTGATCAGCTGCGGTCGATTTCTGGAGCTGCGACACGATCGATGGAGGAGTTTCTGCCATTGCAATTTTTTATTTTTTTAGCAGACGCGAAAGAAGAAATGACGGAAGACAGTAACAGTACCGGTGCTCACTTCCGTGCGCAGTTCTGGCGCGCTTGCGCTACCACGGTCGCGACGAAGGTCGGCCACCATCTGGCGGAGTTTCTCATTCAGCTGCTCACTCTGGCTGGCGGCGGCAGTCACCGCAACAGGGCTTGTCGGCGCTTTCGCCTGGGTGGCGGTGGTGGATGCAGCGGGTGGGCTCATCGTAGCTACTGAATGAGAGGTAACTCTGTCCCGGGCCGCCGGTACAACAGACCGCGATGATGAAGATGACGTGGGCTCGGACTGTTGCTGCTGTTGTCGTGGGTGACCAGTCGCCGTTGGGCGATCGCGGTGAGCGTGCGAGTGCAAATGTGGCGACCGATGGTAGTCATCGCGCTCGTGCATCGGCGGGTACGAATCGCCACCGCCTCCGCGGCTCGAGCGCCGTTCACGGGAGTACGATCGCGACGATCGCGGTGGTGGCGAGCACGACCGGCCACGCGATTGTTCGGACGGCAATCGTTGGCGACTCCCACTGCCGCGCAGATCGCTTTGGCTGCTGCTGGCACTGCCATTGCAGCCATTGTTGTAGCCATGATGCGTGGAAGGTGTCAACGAGCGTCCATCACCGCCGCCAGAAGCAGCTGCCGCCGCTGCAGCAGCACCAGTCACGGTACTCGCACTTGCCGGCAACCAAACAATGTTACCGCGGCCGGCCTTGTCCCAGTGGCGCTGGAACTCAGTCATGAACACGAAGGGACGCGTGCAGGGGACGACGCCCATGATCGCCAGGTACACGCCGTGGAGGAGGCCCGCGGCTAACGCGGCGCCATGGGAGGGGCCGTCGCCCACGGCCGAGACCAAGTATTCCGAGTCGGGACGCTTGCTCATCTTTCTGGCATGCCCCCCAGACCCCGAGAAATTGGATGAAGAAGTCGAAGTAGAGTGGGAGAGGGAGCCCAACGTGACAAAGCAGCGGTGCCAGAATCCCTTGCGCGAGTACGGGTTGTTGATTCGGAGGATGCGCGTGGTGAATTCGATTCCACATGCTTCCAAGAATTGTCGCGGTTGGCTGAATATTCATTTTGGTTAGGTTGCATTTTTCTTCAAGAAATAGTGAAACATACGAGAACAGTTGACGCGGCGGGTACACGCTCTGCTGCTGAATGACGGCATCGACGGGCACGTAATGGGCGCCAATCATGGTGCTCGTGTTGAGGGCCAGTGGGTTATCTGCATATATTTACGTCTGGTCAAGAGGAACAACCAACCAATCAACACACACAAAAAGTACCATGATCGGAGGCAGCGTTGGCATCAAAGCCGCTGCCACTGGCGCGAATCCACGGGTGCTTCCAGTCCAGAGGGTTTGCGGTCGGTGGACGTTGGCGAAACGGATCATCGCTGTTGTTGTTGTTGTTGTTGTTGTTGTTGTTGTTGTTGTTGTTGTTGGTTGGGGTTATCGAGTCGCAGCTGCTGCTGGTGCTAACGCAGTCCATGTCATCGACGTTGGAGGGTAGGGGCAAGTCCGCTGCCGCGGGAGCGCTCGATTTCGAAACCAGATCGACCTCGCCAATGGCACCGGGTTCTGCATTAAGTGGTGGGTTCGGGTTGGATGATAAGCGAAGAATCATGGCCTGAAGGGCATCAAAGTCGACGGTGGAGCTGCCGTTGCTGCTCTGGCCTTCACCTTGGCCACCGCCGGAAGGTGGAGGTGGGTGTGTATACATGATTGTGCTGATATGCTGAATTTGGCCGGAAAAGAGAAAAAGTATTTTACTCGCACACGTGAATCCAGCGTGACCCGAGTGGGAAATTAAGAATGCGCTGGAATCCATTGGGATCCGACCTTTCCCTGGCGGTGTGGAGGAAGGTCTGTGTCCAATTAGTCCCAGGTTGGTAATAAAGCGCACCTCACTTCGTCCAAGTTCTCTTTCACAAAACGCAAAACGCCAAACACCCAAGCAGCATTAAAAAAAGCATAATGATGTCCTCGACAACCCCAACCGCCATTCCTCCACTCACCGCCCCCGCCGCAACCCCCGCCGCAACCCCCGCCAAGATCCGCCACGAGTGGTATCAGACCGACTCGCACGTGGTGGTCTCGGTGTTCATCAAAAAGGCCAGTCCCGCCGCCACTACCGTGCAAGTGCAGGACCGATCGCTGTCGGTGAGTGTCCCTTTGTCGGGCGTGGTGCCGGCGTCCGAGTACTCGCTGGAGCTGGACCTGGCGCATGCCGTGGATCCGTCCGCGTCGCGCCACGAGGTACTGTCGACCAAGATTGAGATTTCGTTGGCCAAGCGTGACCGCGGGATCAAGTGGGCGGCGCTGGAGGGGTCTGACGATATCGATGCTACCGTGCCTGCACCAACAGCAGTAGCTCCAGTCCCAGGCGCTGCTGCTACCTCATCCGTTACCACGTACCCGTCCAGCTCGCGGTCTGGCCCCAAGAACTGGGACGCGATCGATAAAGAGGTGGCGACCGAGGACGCGGCCGAAAAGGACCAGGGCGACGCCGCACTCACCAAGCTGTTCCAGCAGATTTACAAGGACGCGACCCCGGAAACCCGCCGTGCCATGATCAAGTCGTACGTCGAGTCCAACGGCACCGCGCTGTCCACCAACTGGGACGAGGTCGGTAAAGGGAAGGTCGAGACCCAGCCGCCAGCGGGCATGGAGGCCAAGCCGTTTGAATTGTGAATGAAAAAGCTGCTGCATTCCTTCTTATGTGTGAGGATGGATCAGACACGACGCTTCTTGGCCAGCCGCGCCTTGGCGCCGTCCTCGGTCGGATCCAGCGACGCCGAGGCTGCAGTGCGTTTCTCGGCAAGTCGGCCAAACACGCCCGCCGGAACCGCCTTTTGCTGGATCTGGGTGGAGGCATTAGCCTTGGCCGACGACGACGATTTGCCGCCGTCCTGGTCCTCGACGTCCTCATCATCGCCCATATCCAGGTCCAGCTCTCCCTCGTCCACGGCGACCCCCGTCCCGGCCGCGTCCTGAGTGCTGCGCACAAAAACGGTGGAAGCATCGGCAATCACAACAGCAGCGGCAGCAGCGGCCGCCTCGCGGTCCTTGGCGGCCTGCCGCTTAGCCATTTCGGTAGCCACCACTGCCCGCACGTAGTTCTCGTCAGTGTTGAGCTGTGCGGCGACGGCGCGGCGGACCCGCAGCATGTCCTTGAACGACTCTTCGTTGCCGTACTGCACCTCGAACGCGCGCCACGCGTTCCAGTACCAGTGCTGCCCCTGTTTGGCGCCGCCGGATGTGACGGTCGGGTCGCCGGCCAGTGGAGCCCCGTGGGCAAAGACCGCGCGGGCACGGGGCACGTCCCCCGCGCGCAGCTCGAGCGCCGCAAACGCCAAGCACGTCTGGGCGGCGGCGCGGTCGGGCAAGTGCCGCAGCGCCCGCTCGTAGACCGCGCGCGCCGCCAGCAAACCGAACGCTGCCGACGCTACGTGCGCGGCCATGTCCACCAGCGGTTTGCGGTGTACCGTGTCCACGGCCTGCGTCGGGTGCGCGCACGCGCGGTCCAGAACACGCATCGCCCGCCGGGCCTGGCCGTGCGCGAGTTCGGCTGCAAAGTACCCGACGTACAGGGACCGCCGGTACTCGCCCGTCGGCAGGTTGGGCGCGCCGAGCGCCGCCTCGTACAGGTCGCGCAGTCGTTCCATGTGCACCGACTTGGCCACCACATCGGTGACTGTCGCTGATGATGATGTAGTACCGGCATCGGCAATCTCGAGCGAAACTAGTGCCTGATCGTCTTCGTTACTCGGTGCAACAGGCGCCTTGGGGTCCACTTCCAACCCGTACCGGTGCATGAACTTGGCAATGTACACGGTCCACAGCTCGGCCGCCACCGGGTACCCGAACGCGGCGATCCCGCGCTCGTAGACTTTAAACGAGTCCTCAAAGTACCGTTGCGATTCGAGGTACAGCGCGTAGTTGGCAATCACTTGCGGCGTGGCCAGCTTTAGGTGGATCATGTGGTCGTATGTGGCGGCCACCGTGGCGCGGGTCCCAAAGCACTCTTCCAGATCAATGTAGAACGACCACAGAGGCGTCGATTTGAAGAGCCGGCGTTGGACCGAGAGTTTCTACATAATTTCTTTGTTGGAATGCACATAACCTGAAAAAAAAAAAAAAACCAATGAAAACGTACGTGATCGCGATAGTCCACAGACGCAGCCCCACGCGCAGGGACACTGCACGCGCGTCCCATGACATCGCGGGCGCGCTGCACGCCGCCGCGGCGCAGCTCAAACTCGGCGTACCCGGTCCACGCGCCGACCAGTTCCGGGACCGCCTTGTACTCGATACGCACCGCGCGTTCCCAGACTTTGCGGGCGGCATCCGGGTCGTTGTGGTCCTCGTGCCAGCGGGCGTACGCGGCATACACTTGCTCGAGCCCGCCGGTCGCGTGCTTGGGGTGAATGGTGCGCAGCGCGCGCTCGAACTCGGCCACGGCGCGATTCTCGGGGACAAGCGTGGTGGCGCGCACCACCCACTTGGCGCACGCGTGCGGGTTGCCGCGCAGCTCGACGTCGTTGACGAGCCGCGGGCGCGACTGGACCAGCGCATCCAGACGGGCCAGTCGCAGATCCACTTCGCGCTGCGCTGCCGCTGCCGCTTCTGCTGCTGCGGTGGTCGGATCCTCGGTGGAGGCGTTCTTGGCCACACGACGCTTGATCCGCGCCAGGGCCTTGAGCTGCTGCTTAACCACGCCTTCTTCGTGCTCGACGTACGCGTCAAACAGCACCGTGAAGTCGCGCAGCGTCGTGACCCCGCGCAACGACCGCTCAAAGACAGCGCGTGCGCCCTCCAGATCGCCGCGCTGGACCCGCGCCCGCGCCCGCGCCGCCCAGTACTTGGCGCAGTGCTGCGGGTGTCGCCGCACCGCCGCTTCCAGCACCTGGTCGGCCACCTCGGGCGATGCGAACGCGTCCGGGTGCGAGACTGCAAGCTCCACCAGCTTATCAAACAGCGGGTGCGCGGCTGCGGGTGCTGCAGCGGCGGCGGATGCAGCAGCGGAGGCCAGGAACGATCCACGCGCGGCCGAGAGCAGGTACGACGCGGCGGCGGCATGGTGACCTTGCTTGAGCAGCAAGGTCGTGAAGGCTGCTGCGTGTGAGCTGTTGCACTGTTATAGCATAGATTGATCGTGAGCTTGGGTTTTCCTCTGGGCATAACAAAAGAAAAAAAAAAAAACAAGACGTTACCTGCAGGTACCGCTTGTGCACCCACACGGCCACCTCGCCGCCGACCTTCTCCGCCCAAGGCAAGTACAAGTCCCAGACTCGCACATGCTGCCCGGGAGCCAGAGCACACAACGCAGCGTCAAACTGCGCGCGAATCTCGGGCACGCGGTGCGGGGCATTGGCGACCGCAAACTCGAGAAAGTCGGTCCACAGCCGCGGCATCTTATGCATGGCCACCGTCAGTGCCCGGTGGTAGCAGCCCCAGATTCGTGTCACCTCGGCGGCGCGAGCGCGCGACCCGGGGGCCAAGTGCCGCAGCCGGGCCCGGGACCAGTCGAGGTACGCTTTCCACAGCTTGTACGACCCGGGGATCGTGGCCACCGCCCGCTCGTACAGCAGCGCCAGGTGCGAGGGCGGGACCGAGCCCATGGCCACCATCCCGAGCTTGTGGGCAATGTACGTGAGCCAGGTGGCGGGGCGGTACGGGTCGCGCAGCAGCAGGTGCTCGTGCGGCAGATCCGTGTCGCCCTGTATGTTTTTATGTTATATTGACTCGTATTATAAATTAAATGAGAAGACAATAAATACAATGGTGGACAGCGCGATCTGCTTGGCGTCTGCGGGCGGCCGCCATGGCGAGGCGGATGGGGACGTCGCGGCCATATATGGTTATTGATTAAATTATTTTTTTTTTTTGACTCGAAAAGGAGCGGTCGCCGTATTTTCAACGCGATCGTCCTCCTGGCTACATTACCACCTCGTACTGTGGACGCGGAGGCAGGGCGCTTCCCCATTCGGTGAATGCGTTGATTGTCGTCGGCCAAGTGTATACATATGAAGTTTTGTCCGCCGCTCTGCCGACCATGACCAGATATCCTCGCTCTTTGCTCCTTTTAAATTTTCTCATAAATCAAAATGGACTCTGCTGCTTCCACTGCCATCTCGGGCCGTGATAGTCAAGTGTTGGACCTCATCTTTGGCCCTGGTACTTGCTTTGTTTCTTCATCTTCCAATAATCGCACACATACACTGACACAAAGTACTTAGCAACCGGGAATCCTCAAAAGGCACAGCCCGCTGACGGCGCTGCTGGCCAGTCCCAATCGGCCGCTGGTACTAATATCCCGTAGCATATACGCCACATCGTTCACAAAAATAATGTACAGCCCTGGCAAGCCTGGACCCAGCGACCGCATCGCGCGTCCGGTCGCTCGAAGCCGAGGGCATTCAGTTGGCCGAGTCAGACGACGCGTCCGACCCATCCGCGGCCATCGCCCGCTTCACCGAGGCGCTGTCCCTGTGTCCAGAGTCGGCAACGCTGCACAACAACCGCGCACAGGCGTACCGGATGCAAGGCGATCTGGAGCGTGCGCTGGCCGATCTGGACGACGCAGTGCGGTATGCCAGCAATGGAGGCAGTTCTGCCGATTTGGGCGTACTTCGCAACGCCTACACGCAGCGGGCGGTGGTGCTAAAAGGCCTGGGCCGGCAGGACGAGTCGGTACGCGACTGGGAGCGGGCGGCGCAGCTCGGATCCGACGTGGCCAAGACCATGGCGGTGGCCGAGAACCCGTTTGCGCAAATGTGCAATGCGATCATGAAGGAGGTCATGGCAAAGTACCAGTAGCTTGTTTTTTTTTTTTGTGTAGTATATATATATATTTGCTCTTTTGTCTCTTTAGGCGGTGGCACCACTGTATAATCATATATTTATCAGCACCTGTCAAAATGCAGAATAAAAGGTAAAGTACACATACACAATGATGTTGTTGATGGGAATGTGCACGAGCTTGACCACAAACCCGATAAAGCCCATGATGAGGAATCCGACGCCCACCACCTGGAAGATGCGCCAGAACTCTGTTGTTGCATTTTCTTTGTCAGACGGCCAGACGCGTATATTGTGAAGTAAAGTATACCCTTCTGCGACGGCTTGGTGCACCGGTTCATGAACAGCTGCGACTGCTTGGCGAACGAGGTAATCGGCTCGGTGAGCGCGTCCTGATCAATGAAGGGCGTCTTGCTGTTGCTGGAGGTCTCGGTGTCGGACATGTTGCTTTTTTGAAAAAAAAGTATTGGGCGTTCGTGTGTGGCAAAAGAAGAGATATTTTTCGCGTTTGCCCAGCAAGTAAAAACCAAGTCCTGACTAAGTCACATGATTAGCATGCTCGACTTCCAGGTCGTTTCCTCAACTTTTTTTTGTTGTCGGATCTTGGCACAAAGCCGCGTACAATATAGTTACAGGAATGCCTGGCCCCTGTGCATATATACAGAATCTTAATATCCAGAGTGCGAGCACGAGGAGCAGTCAGGGCTCCAAACGAGGGTGCCATGCCATAACGGTACGCGCCACTCTTTCCTGTGCAGCTCCGGAAATTCTACAAATAGCAGACCCGTCCCCACCCTCTTCGCTCCTTCAATTCACAGATTCACTTTAGTGGAAAGACAAAAAAATGTCGTCGCCCAATATCAAACCCGCCGCGGAACGCACAGTCTTTGCGCAGCTGTTTGGCGCGCCGGCGCATCTGCCTCATCCTCGCGAAACCATGGTCACTGCCGAGTACCGCTCGCACCTGTTCTTGGAGCTCATTACGCTGGTCGTGGTCATTGCCGTTGGCGGTGTCCTCAACATTCTCACACCCAACGAGCAGTATGATTGCTTCAATTTTCATGCAAAAACGGACACTGACCGCAATATCAAACAGGTCGTTCCTGGTCAACGATGTCAACATCCAGTACCCGATGCGTGCGCAGACGATTCCCGAGGCCCAGGCGGGGATCATTTCCGTCGGCATTCCGCTGCTGCTCATCTTGTTGCTGAAGCGCACACGCGGAGTCCGTCCTGCCGTGGGTCTGCTAATGGCGGCGGGGATCACGCTGTTTGTGACCGGTGCGCTCAAGAACCTGGTCGGCGCATTGCGGCCCGATTTCCTGGACCGGTGCCAGCCCAAGCAACTGACAGTAGGCGCCGCGTACGTGTGCACGGGCAACGTGGCCGATATCAAGGAGGGGCGGCGGTCGTTCCCGTCGGGCCACTCGTCGGTCGGCGCCGCGGGCACGTTGTACCTGTCGATCTGGTTTGCAATGCAGCTGCGGGTGTTTGACCCGTCGCATGTAGGCGCCAAAGGCTTCCGCTTGTTCCTGGCGCACTTACCCGTGTGTGGGGGCGCGGCGATCGCGCTCACTCGCATTCTCGATAACCGGCACCACTGGCTCGACGTGTTCACCGGGTTTGCGCTTGGGTCGTACATTGCGGTACTCACCGCACGCGTGTACATCAAAGGGTTTGGAGCTACGGCGGTCGATTTCAAGGGCCTGGACCTGTCGCCGCGCGACTTGACGGCCGCGCTGATTCCCATGCAGCGGCAGCAGATGCATCTGCAGCAGGAGCAGGAGCAGCAGCAGGAACAGTTGCAGCAGCAGCAGCAGCAGTTGGAGCAGGTCACCGTGGGTGCGGTTGCTGCGGCTGCTGCGGCCTCGCCGCCGATGCAGATGTCGCCGATGGAAGCGCAATCGCAGGCTACGTTTATGGGAGGTAGCACTGGCGCACTGCTGCCGGGGGAGGCGGACTCGGTGCCTCTACAGGAGGTCATTGCTCGATAATTTTTTTTTTTTTTCTTTGAAACAATAGATACATGTCAGTGGGAACTCCTCTATTTCGATGACGCATTGACGCGATCGCCCCAAGTGGCAGCGTCTTGCCCCAAGCACCTCCAGCTGCACAGCCCTCTGAGCGCCAGCGGATTTTCTCTCGCTCCTTCGTTGAATTTGGAAAAACTCAAAAGAATACGAAAAATGCCGGCAAAAATCGACTTGTCCGCCGCCACGGCCGAGTCGCTGCACCTGCACCAGACGCCGTCGAATGGCCGCAAGATCGCGACCACCGAATTAGCCCAACATAACATGCCGTCGTCGGCGTGGGTCGCGGTCCGCGGCAAAGTGTATGATGTAACGAGCTTTTTGGGCCGTCACCCGGGCGGCACCGACGTGCTGTTGTTTGCCGCCGGTCGCGATGCCACCCAGGTGTTCGAGTCGTACCACCAGCTCAAAGTGGCGGCCACGCTCCCCAAGTACTACATTGGCGATCTGGCCGACAACGAGCTGCCCGTGTTCCCTGCCCCCTCGGCGTTCTTTGCTACCGTGAAACGCCGGGTGTACGACCACTTGTCCGCTCGTAAGCTCGACCCCAAAGTGGCCTACAGCCAGTGGACGTGGTACGCGATCATTTACGCGTCGGTGGCCGCGTCGTGGTACTACCAGTTCTTTATGGTGACCGAGGGATGGTCGCAGTGGCTGGCGGCGCTGGTGCTGGGATTCTTTTGCGCGCAGGTCGGTCTCAACCCGCTGCACGACGCGTCGCACTTTACCATTTCGCACTCACCGCTCGTGTGGCGGGTGATTGGCGCGAGCCACGACTTTATCAACGGGTCGTCGTACGTGGTGTGGATCTACCAGCACATGCTTGGGCACCACCCGTACACCAACATTGCTGGTGCTGACCCGGATATTGTCACGGGCGACCCGGACGTGCGCCGGATCAAGCCGAGCCAGCGCTGGTTCTCGCACTACATGTACCAGGAGTGGTTTGTGCCTGTCCTCTACGGTACTTGCCTCTTTTTTTGTCGGTTGTTGATTTTCTGAAATCTCATGCGGTAAAAAAACATTGGACAGGCGTCCTCGGCATCAAGACCCGCATCCAAGACGTGAGCATCATGTACCAGGCCAAGACCAATGACAAGATCCGCATCAACCCCATGACCACCTGGCACACGTCGGTGTTCTGGCTGGGCAAGCTGTTCTTTTTGACGTACCGGTTCGTGGTTCCCATCGTGGTCGCCCAGGTTCCTGTGATCCGGACGCTCGGTCTGTTCCTGGTGGCCGATCTGGTGTCGTCGTACTGGCTGGCGCTGACGTTCCAGGCCAACCACGTGGTCGGCGAGTGCATTTGGCCCGTGCCCAATGCCAACAACGAGATGGAGCTGGACTGGGCCGAGATGCAGGTACTCACCTTTCCATTTTTGGCTTGATGTATCACTGACATGGACATGTGAATGTAGCTCCGCGCAACCCAGGACTACGCGCACGACTCGACCTTCTGGACCAAGGCCACGGGCGCGCTCAACTACCAGTCGTGCCACCACTTGTTCCCCGAGATTTCGCAGGCGTACTACCCGCTCATCACCCGCGACGTGATCATGCCCACCTGCAAGGAATTCAACGTGCCGTACCTGTCGCTGCCCACGTTTACTGCCGCCTTGACCTCGCACCTGGTGTACTTGAAGGTGCTCGGGCTCGGCGAGCACCCGGTGGACGTGGCCAACAAGAAGGGCGCCAAGGCCGAGTGATTTTATTGTTTTTATTGAAATGAATTTTTGGGTGAAAGAAAAAAAAATGCGCTGCATTTCATTGATTGCGGAGGGGATGTTGAATGTACACCGATGAATGAAAGGGGAGAGGGGAATTTTGAATGGGGGCGACCAGGGAAAGAAGGGGAAAACAATTACAACAGCTGCTCGATGGCTGGAGCTGCCTTGGTCATGGCTGTGGCGCGGCGGGCCGATGCCAGCGACGACGCCCATGACGCGCCGCGAAGGCCCAGCAAGATATCCGCCGCGACCTCGACCTCGGACATTTTGCGGGCGCGTTTGGTCGCGGGCGCCCGCGGATCGTCGAGCGACGGCAACGACCGGTGGTCGTCGTCCGTGTCGCGCATCCAGTCCGGCGCGGCTGTCGACGGCAGCGTCGTGCACCGGCGGCGTTTTGCCGCAAATGACATTGGTAAAGAGTCGTCGGCGGCAACGGCAGCCAAAGGTGCGAGTGTGGGTGCTGGTAAAGACGACGGCACCAGGGGAGGATGCTGCTGCTCGGCCGAGTCGTCCACGTGGTCCGGGTGCGGCGCCAATCGCAGCCGGGCGGCGGCCGAGTGGCGGCGCGGCGACGGCGGGACATTGGGCGATGAGCCCGTGGACCACGGCGCGGCGTCGCGGGCCGAGTGGCGGCGCATGCGCTGGCCCGACGCATTGACGTGCGCGGAAGCGGCAGCAGCAGCAGCGCGGCGCAGCATGACCAAGGGACCAGCCTCGTCGTCCTCCTCATTGCCGTTCAGTACCGGAGCGGCGGCGGAGATGGGCGACACGGGCTCGGACGGCGAAAACATGGCGGCAAGGCCCAGCGGCGACGGCGGCTGGCTCGGCGCGGCCGACGGCATCCCCGCCGAATCAATGTCCGAGTACCCGTCATCCTCCGAGGAGGACGAGGCCATGGTCGTCGTCGCGTACAGAACGGCGCCAGCTCCGCCGCCGCGTCGGCTCGGCGACGTCAAGGAAACGGGCTGGGCCAGATCCGATCGGGATTCTTCCACGGCGGTCACCATGGTGGCGGCAGGTGAGCGCGCTGACGACGGTGAAAGGGACGACGACGCCAGGGTGGGCGGCTGGTACACGGTGCCCATCATGCTACGTCGTCGTGACGCGGTCGTGGTCGCCAACGGGAACGACTGCTGCTGCTGCTGCTGCTGTAACTGGTACTGGGAAGGGGACGGCGATCCGGCATCGGCACCTGATAGAGACGGAGTGCTGGCGCTATTGTTGTTGCTGCCATTACTCCATGATCCGCCTCGTAACGACGCCACGTACGCCCACGGATCGCTCTCCAGGAGCGGGTAGGCCAGGGTTTCCAGGCGGTGCAGCTGCGCGAGCACCAGTGCGCGTGCCAGCGGGATCCACACGCCCTTGAGCCGCATGGTGCCGGCCTTGACCACGTCGCGGACACGCTCATGCTTGAGGATCGCGTCGCGCTTGCCGCGGGTCATGTGGGCGAGGTTGAGCAGTTTGGTTCTGTGGAATGTTTTTCGTATGAGTGAGGCGTCCTCTTGGCTGAAACGGAATGAAACGCACCCATTGACAAAATTGTCCGCCTCGCGCCGGCAGAGCTGCACGCCGTTGCACTCGAGCTGAAAGACCTGCGACTCCATCTCCTCGGCGTGGAACAGCAAGAGCGGCGGGTCGCTAGGCGCACGCGATACTTGGCCTGGAGCCGGAACCGCGGCTGCGGGCGGCGGTGGCGACGCGCTGCTGCCACCCATAGTTGCAGCACTATTGGATTGCGCCAGAGCGGTAGATGATCCTGATGACGACGAAGACGTTGGCGGTGGCATGAGCGCGCCGACGGCCACGGGCGGTGGGAAATCGGCAGTGAGCGACGACGACACGGCCGAAGGGGCCGGCGATGCGCTCCCGCGACCCGCCGGTACTTGATGCTGGTATGGGTGCTGGTACTGTTGTGTCGCGTACACGCCCACTGGTGGTGCGGTCCAGCTCTCGCGCCGCGCCGTCGACGACGATGATAACATCGGGTAGGACGGCAAGGTGGTCGGCGGCGGCGCGGGCGGAGACAATGATGACGGCGTGTAACGGTAAGGGACGGTGCCGCGATACTGCTGCTGCTGCTGCTGCTGCTGCTGAGGCTGCATTTGGTAGCGCTGCAGGTCAGCGGTCATGGGCGAGGAAACACCCGAGAGCATGGGCGACCGGCCCGCCAGCGCCGCCGCAGTCATGGCTGCTTGTGGGACTGTGGTAGTGGCCGCAGTAGCAGCAGCAGCAGCATACGTTCGGCGATCATCGCCAACGACCGGAGTCGGGTACGCGGCCTCGGGAGTGGTATGGGCAACTCCAGTTGTTGTCGGGATGGTGGTGTTTGCAGTGGCAGGACGCGGAAGAAGGGGCGGCAACGACGTGGGCGGGCGATCGAGCATCGCGGACGGGTGGTTGTACCGGGGCGGAGAGGCCAGGACGTGCTGTTGTTGTTGCTGTTGTTGCTGTTGTTGTTGATGCTGCTGGTACTGCTGGAACGAGGTCGGGTAGAAATGGGGCAGGTGGCGCATGGATGCCGGGAGCGGCAGGGTCGACGATGTCAGCGAATTGGTTGATGAAGTGGACAGCGACGCAGTAGAAGCCTGCATCGAGGCCGGAAGCGGCAAGAGTGAGGACGCCGAGGTCGCCGGCAGCGGTGGGGTCAGGTGTGGCTGAGCGGCCATTGTCTTTTTCTTTTCTTGGGCTGAGTGCTTTTCTTACTTTCGATATCGCTGCTTTTTTTATGCGCGCGGACGAGCGTTGCAGTTGCAGTAACGTCACAGGAGAGAGGCTGGTTTTTGGTTGGTTGGTACTGAAGTGCTTGTAAAGGGCGTTGTCAATGTCAATGAATTTGTTTATGCAATTGGGCCAAGGAAAGTTGCAGATTGAATTGAATGCGCGGTGCGCAGTACAATAAAAAGGGTGTCGAGTACCAGTAATAATTATAAAGTAGAAATGCAAAAGGGGACAGCTGTAGCAGAAGCATGGAACAAGAAGCGAGGGACGGACGCACTTTGTTTTTACTTCTCAGGCCACGAAATCAGAAACGGTTTTGCCGACTTGCAGCAAGAAAGAAGGGAATCGAGAAAGGGCGCGCTGCGTCAATATAAAATGGGCGGTGTGTGTGTGTGTCTGCAGGTGTGTGCGTGGTGAAGAATAAAGAGTGAAATGGAAGAGAAAAAGCCAAATGCAGGTACCCGGCGCGACGAGGGGCGATTTCGAACCGCACATTCAAACCTCGACGTGCATTTTTTTTTTAAGATGCGCGTCGACGCCACGACGACCTCGTGGCGCACACCTGCCGCTCCCCACCTGTGCGTCCTCACTATTGGACGATTTCGTGTCGTGACCTGCATGCTCCAATATTACGTGCATGCAACTCGTTGTCCTTCTCGGTCAATGTCCTCGGGCACTTGGTGCATCGCGGTCTGGAGTTGCGGGGATTTATTTAACATCTCTTTGTTGATTCAACAAACAAACGATCAAAAAAGCAAAATGGCAGCACGGGAACAGCCCTCGCCCTCGCCCTCGCTGGTATCGGCATTCTTTTCTCGCCTACGAGGGTCGTCATCCCCGTCCAAATCCAGAAAACCAGCACACCGCCATTACGATCCCGCATTACTCTCGTTTTCACCGGCCTTGGTCCCCCCACCACCTCCATTGCAGCCAGCATCCACTGGAATCTCTGCCTCACATGCAGCCGCAATGCGTCTCGACCGGTTCCATCGCGCCTGGTCCAGCGTCATGGTGCGTTCGTTTGTAAACAAATTGAATGGCATTCCACCACGGACACATCCACTCAAAAATGAAGACAAAAGGCTGCCGCCCACCATGCCGCACAGGCAGACCGCGGTAAAGACCCACCATTGTCGACTGTGCGGGACCCACTGCGAGCCCTCGTCAGCGTCCTGCGCGACGAAATTGCCACCGCGCCCGCAATGCATCGCCCCGGCTCGGCCGCGTACCTTGGGCCATGCCACGCACACCTCGCCGCGCATTCAGACATGCTGGCAACGCTTATGGACGTGGCCGCCGCCGACCAACCGCTGGGGTTTTACGGCAGCGCAACGCTCGCGTTGGCTGCATTGCTGCTGGCATGGCCGCCGCGCATCGTGGCCGAAGTGGGTGCACACCGGGCGATTACGCGCGCATTTGGAGCGGCAGCCGCACGGCTTGGCCGCCTCGGCGAGGTCTACGGCAGCGATGTCACCGCACTCGCATTTGCGGTCGCCGACCAGGCTGACCGCGGCGCCGACGAGCTCGTGCACCTGTTCATTCGAGACAGGACTGGCTGGGGTGTCGTCGCGGCAGATGGACCACCGCAGCGTCCCACACGACACGTGCGCTCCGAGTCCTGGGCCAGCTCGCGACCGTCCACGCCTCCACTCGTGCACACATCCTCGCACCGGCACCTTGACAGTAGCTACATTAGCGCTAACAGCGGAACTACTTGGCAGACCAATGGTGGCGCGCGGCGCCGTACGCCGTCCTCGCCGCTCCCGCTGCAAAAACCACCCCACTCGCGGGCGACATCGGCAGCAAGCTCGCTCTCGAGCATGGCCTGTGCTACCGAACCAGACCTGTCCATGCCGCTGCTTCCGGTTCTGGTAGCAGCCCTCGGCCGTGCCGGATCGCCCGACGCGATCCTGGCCCAGCACACACTTCTGGTGCTGTACGCGCGCGCCGCCGGCCCCTTGCGCCCACTTTTAGCCGCCCCCGATGCCGTACATGGCATTGGCGCCACGCTGGCAGCGCACTGGGCTTTGGCCGTGGACCCTCCCGTGACAGCCTCATCACCCGATGCGGCAGCACCGCTGCTTGCAACCGCCGCATGGGCCGCTCGCGCTGCCGCCATGTGTCCAGCACCAAGTGTGGTCGCTGCGTTACTGGCTGGCGTGCGGACTGCGTTTCTGGTCCCCGTGGCGGCACCCATGGTGTGTGCGGGCGGCCGCGCCGGTGGACGCGCACGGGTACTGGCAGCACGTATGGTGCGGGCAGCGCATGAGGCTGGCGCGGCGGCCGTGTTGGCGTCCAACCCTCCCACATCCTCCTCCTCTGGGGCTGCTTCGCTACCTGGCAGTGATCCGGGCCCGCTGGCAACGATGCTGGCGGAATGGGCGACAGGTGCAGATGACGCTGCAGTAGGGGATCCGGCTCTGTCGGTCGCCGCGGGCGTGGCATGGCTTGCGGCCGCTGAAGATGCGATCGAGGAACGCTCCAGTCATTTTCACAACGACCCCCTAGGTGCCGCCGCTGCCGACAATGATACGGTTGAGGACGTTGACGCAATCGCAAGCGGCATGGAGCGATTGCAAGCGTCGGGCCTCGCGCGCGCCTCTGGGAGTCTCGGCGCGTCCATGTTCAGTTTAGTGTCTGCTGGCAATGGCACTGGAGTGGATGTGTCGCTCCCATTCGCTGACATTGCAATGCCCGATTGGCCACAACAACAACAGCAGCAACAGCAAGAGCGGCGGTCCAGTAACAGCAGCAGCACCTCTCCACAGTCGTCTCGAGGCGCAGTCCTGTCCACGCTGATTGACGCAGTGGCATCGATCGCGGTGGCGGCAGTCGAACCGTCCCACTACGATTCGCATGACCGCGCCGCTGCCTTGGCCGCAGGTCATCTGGTACTGGCGCTCATCGAAACCGTGTCGACCGTGACCTTGCCGCACTTCTTCCCAACGCTCTGGCGCTCCAGTCCCTTGATACCGTCGCTTTACCCACTCGGTACCACCACCCCAGGCGCGTCCCTCTTTGATTTGGTCGCGTTTGGCCAGTTCTCTTCAGGTAGCACCATGCCCGTCGTCCATCCGGCGACCGCGGGGCTCCGACTTGCCACGGCCTGGACAGACATGATGCTGGGCCGCCACGACGAATCGCCAGCGGCGGCCGCGACCACGTCGCTTGCCGCCCTGCAGCGGTTGGCCGCACGCCTGGAGCAAACTTGCTCGATCTTGCAGCTTCCGCTACGCACGGTCGGCCCACCTTCCAAGCAATCCGTCTCTCGCAAACCGTCCATGCTCGCCTTGCTTTTCGCTCGGTCGTCTGAATTGGCGCCGGCCATTACTCCACCGCCGCCTCTGGAGACCGACCAGCTGTGGACGGCGCTCGGGCCTCGGCTTGCTGACGCGGACGTGGCCGTCACCAAGCATGCCTGGCATGCATCTCCGATACAACGGTCGTCAGTAAAGCTGTCGGACAAGCATCCATCGCTCCCACCCAGCCCGGAACCGACATTAGACCTGGACGAAAACAGTACACCGCTCGCACCTTCGCCCCGGATCCCGACCACCAACGACGCGCTACTGGTGGCCATGCTCTCGGCACTGCGCGTCTGGCCGCGGCTGAGCACCGTGGACCTGACGTTGGTTGCGGCGCTGGTGGTGGCCACGTCGGCGCGATTGCCGGCGGTGGCCTCGGTCCTGGCGCTGACCGAGGTGACTGCCGACGCGCTCGAGCACGGGTGTTTGACCGTCTTGGACAGTGACAAGCATGGCGATGCACGCGCATCGCCGACAACGACCTCTGGGTGCGATGATCAGCGACGAATCGCGCTCGAATTTGCGCTGCAGATGGCGGCCAATGTCGCCGCGCAGGTCGCCCGGAACGGGTGTATCCAGCAGTCGTCACTGCACTAACGAGACTTGAATCCATTCCCTCAATCCATACACTACTCCAATCTCCATACGATTGTATAGCTCTATATTTTGGTTGGCAAGAACAAAAGTAACAAGAATTCTAAACGCCGCCCCCACCACTGCTGCCGCTCGCCTTGAGCTTGCGCTTGATCTTGGTCCCAGACCGATTCACGCTCGCCGACCCCACCACCGTGGCATCGAGCGAGTTGCTAACGCCCAAACTGCCCAGACTCCCCTCGCTTGCCATCGAAATGGTGGCCGCCAGCGGCGACGGCCGCTTGGGCAAGTACGCCAAGCCTGCGCTGGTAGCCAAGACGTGCGATCCGGACGTCGGAGTCGCGCCGCCTTTGGTGGGACGCTGCGGGTGCGACTGGCCCAGGGATGCGATCGCGGGGTTGACGCCAGGCCGCGCACGCGGAGCAGTCACTACCACCACGTCCATAGTGGTCGCTGTGGTCTTGTTGCCACCGCCGCCACCGTGGTGGTGCCGGCCACTCTCATCCGAGTGTGAGCGCGAAAGAGTCGAGTGGCTGGATGCCCGGGACGATTTGGACGACGACGACGACAATGACGAGTGCAGGAGCGCCGAGGAGGGGAGTTGCGTAAGCAGAGCGCCCGTGCGCGGGCCGCTGCCGTCGTGCGCCGCCGTCGATTGCAGGTACGCGTCCACGTCGGCCGCCATGCCCGAATACGTTGTCGTGGTCGCGCGCGGCGACTGGCGCGACGAGTTGGCCTTGTTGCCCCGCCGAAGCGACTCGCTGCTGCTGTTATCGTTGTTGGAAGACTGGTGATGCCGGTGGGACTTTGGCTCGGGCGCAGACGCGGACGGCTTCCACCACGAAATGCCGCTGTTGCCGCTGTTGATGAGTGGGGAAGCTGCTGCTGTCGACCCACCCGACGACGAGTAATAGTCTTCTTGCTGCTGCTGCTGTTGGTACTGCTGGTTCTGGTTCTGGTGTTGGCGACGCGACCGACGCGACGACCCTGGCCAGCGGCAGTTGAAGCAGCACAAGAACCTGACGCACCGCCGGCACGCGCACGCCACACTCAGACAGCAGATCACGGCGATCGTGATGATCACCGCCACTCCTAGCCATGGGGGAACGCTCAGGCCAAAGACCGACGTGGACGTTGGCGTCGCGGTTGCGCTGGTGAGAGTCGTTGTTGTTGTGGCGGTTGCATTCGTTGCGGTGCCCGTGGTGCTGGATGTACTATTGTTTCCAGCCGCGTTCGTCCAGTTGCTCGAGAGGAGTGACATTGTGGTCCAATAACTGTACGAGGACGGATTGGTCCGGGTGCAATACAGCTAAAAAATCCCAATTGGATCTAGTTGAAAAAAGACCATTCAATGCATATTTCACGCTGCAGCCTAGGATCCAGTGGGAGAGCATGAATGCATGCGATTATATTCAAGAGACACTCCTGTCAAGCAGAAGGAGAAATGATCGGGACCAGGAAAGGAGCAAAAAAGGAGGCCGTCTTGTGAACAGAACCAAAAACACACAACCATGACCCAATCTCTCTCTGTGCGTTGCTTTCGCACGCGTAATGTGCGACTGTATTAAAGCATTTAAGCACTATACAGCTACCCGTGGAGTAACCCGTGGAGTAACCCGTGGAGTAACCCGTGGAGCGCGTGGTACTCGTGAGGCTGCCCGTGACAGCCAATGTCACCACCACCGCGCCTGCAACCCCTGCTCCTGTTAGGTTTGATGGTCCGCCTTGATTTTTACCTCCTTGTGGGCAAGCACTCACCCCCTGCGGTTTTTTTTTCCAGACCATGTCATTGGACCCCTCGTCAATCTCTTCCATGGGATCGACTTGGAGGATGTGCACGGCAACCACTTGGGCGAGGTCGGCCCTGGTACTAGCCCCT
>MU624856.1:0-20300 GCA_025349905.2 Blastocladiella britannica
GAGGCGGCCAAGGTGGCGGAAACGCCGACGGTGATGTTGCGCCGACTTGGTGCGAAGGCGATAGCGGTCGAGGCCAAGATCAGGGCCAATGCCATCGCGGCTTTGGTGGCCCTGACCGAGGCGGCCGTGGTGACACCGTAGGGGTTTTTTTTTTCCTGTCCTCTTTTTTTTCGCTTTCGTCCTGGGCCGTTTCGTCTCCCCCCTCTTCTTTAATTTGGGTTCACTCCACCCTTTCTCGATTAGGCCTTTCCTTTTGGTGTGCCTGTAAGTGCAGGATCGAGATCACGAGTTTCAGCTTTTCCGGTGGATTTTTGGTTTGGTTGAATCAGATGTGCAAGTCGCCTGATACTTAACTCTAGCACGCGACGCGAACGCGTTTTTTGACCAAGTTTTGCCCCACAACGAAATGGCCGGTCCTCGCCTCCGTCTCTTTCAAAGTGCAACATACACGAGTCTCCAGCAAGTACATATTATACGCGCTTGATTTCTTGTTCTTTGCGTTCGCCTTGCTGATCTCTTTCGTTGCCGCCAACAGGATTTTTTTCGCTCCCTCCAGACCGCCCCCATAAAAGAAAATCAACATGGCTCCCCGTAACGACCGCGAAGAATTCGTCCGCTTGACCGAGAAGCTGATTGACAAGATTTTGACTTGTACGACGCGCACTTTTTTTTTTAGTTCGTGAAGACGGAGTCGCCGGACGCAGTTGTCGGCGCACTTGGCGCTTTTCGTGTCGTCGGTTTTTTCTTCTTAGTACGCCCAAGCTTACGATCAAATGCAAAAAAAAAAAATTTGATACAGGCACCCAGGTCCCCTTGCCCGCAGGCATGTCGGCCGATCTCGAGTGGCAGTACTTTGAGGAGATCCACGATCTGATGGTCGAGCTCATTGACACCCAGGAGAAACTTGGTTCGTTCTTGATTTTCGCTTTATTGATTTTTTTTTTTTCTCATGGTGCAAAAAAAAATAATGAATAATAGCCAAGGAGTTCCGCAAGACCCTCCCCAAGCCCAAGGGCTCGATCGCTGACCGTCTCGCCAAGTTCAAGAAGTGGCTCATTGCCAATGGCGTCGACAAGGACGTGCCGATCGACTTTAAGGCTGACCTGGAGGAGGGCATTGGCGCCGTGGCCACGCGCAAGATCAAGGTGCGTCGTCTGTCACCTTTTTTTTTTCTGGCACTTTGTCGCTCGCTGTGGCCAAAAAAAAACTAAATTCAACAATAAAAAATAGGCGGGCGAGGAGATCCTCAAGATCCCCCGGTCTCTCATGCTGACGACTCTGAGTGCCCAGCGCTCGGTCCGCATCCGCGAATTTTTGAACGCCGATCGCCAGCGCCGCAACGATCTCCCCATGTCGGTGCTTCTGATCCTGCACATCCTCGAGCACAAGCACGACCCAACCTCGAACTTCAAGGCGTACTTGGACGTGCTGCCCGAGTCGTTCCCGCTTCCCGTGTTTTACGCTCCCAGCGAGATGGTCGCGCTCAAGGGCACCACCGCTGTTCGTGACGCTGCGCAGCGCCTTCGTGAGGTTCTCCGCGGCTACGCCCTGACGTACTATGCCGTCGAAAAGTCCAAGCTGCTCAGCGTGTGGCAGGTATGATTACAGTTTTATATTTCCTCGATCCGGGCCGATTCTGACATGTCCCATTTTATTATATGGTTGGTATTCACAGTACACTTTCAGTGGTTTGTACTTTTTCTTACTTGGAAGCGTACGCATGGTTACTCAATTTTTTTTTTTTTTTTTTTAAAAGAGTACCGCTGGGCCGCGTGCGTGCTCTACACTCGCCAGAACTCGATCCCCGGTTACTCGCAGGCCGAGGCCGCAGAATTCAAGAAGATGGGCGTGGAGACCGAGCGGCTGCCGCGCCAGGTCCTTGCCCTCATTCCCGGCTGGGACTTTATCAACTCCAAGGACGGCCTTGAGGTGCTTTGATCTTTTTAATGAGTCAAAGCAGAGTGCACACTCAAAAAAAAAAAAAAAACACCGCAGATCACTTCCACCAACGACTTTGACGAAGGCGCCCAGGTGTTTACCGCCCCCGAGACCGTCAAGGAAGGGCAGCAGGTGTGTAAAATGAGCTTCACACCATAGTGTGCACTCACGACTCACCTCAAAAATCATGCTTCAGATCTACATGTCTTACTTTACCACTCGCTCGAACCGCGATCGGTTCCTGTGCTCTGGATTCATCAGCGACGAGCCCGTGAAGGGCGACTTTTTGCCCGTGCCCTTCAAGTTTGTCAAGTCCAAGAACGTGGAGGAGCGCCGCGAGTTGCTGCTCAACAAGTATGCCCGCCAGGCGCCGTTCCCGCTCAACATCCAGGCCCCGCTGTTGGAGAACCACGATAACGTGATTGGTACTCTGGTGTGCGCGTTTGGCACTGCGGCCGATCTCGAGTTTGTGGGCACCCTCGCCGACTGCTCGGACGAGAACACCCCGATGCCGGAACGTCACGCCGTTCTCCGCGACAACTTGGCCAAGACTGCCAAGGCGTACTCGGAGGGCAAGATTGCGTGCGTCGGCAAGATCTTGCAGTACATTCAGACCCAGGCCGAGCTGTACCTTGCCCGCAGTGACGAGTGCGCCGCCGTTGCGGCCGCCGAGCTGGAGAAGGTGCAGGCCGAGCTCAAGGCCAGCCCCAAGCGCCGGTCCGACACGCGGGTCCAGGTCCGCCGCAACGCCGCCCTATACGCGCTGGCCGAAATCAAGTTTGCCCAGTCCATCATTGCGTACACTGAGTCGGAGCGCGCCGCCCTGAACTGAATGCATTTTAGAGGGTGATTTTGCTGAAATTTTTTTTTTTTTTTTCGTTCCTCATTGCACCGAGTTACAGAGGCCGAGGACAAAAAGTTCACGAGAAAAAATTGATGAGTTTACTTTTGTGCTACTTTGGCAGAACTCCTTCCAAACCGCTTCATCAGGAACCGCGCCGCGCCCGTCTCTCCAGGGATGCTTGATTTACTGGATCGGCGCCAAGACGCTTGCGAAGCCTCGGAGGTTCGGCGCTGCGAGTCCGATTTTTTCGCGGCCCGGGGGAGGGGGGCCAGCGTCATAAGCTCGGGGAACATGGGCTCGACCACGGGGAACAGCGAGTACGGCAGCTTGTTCTCGCAGCCATCGTCGTCGTCGTCCTCGCTCTTCACCTTCATGGGCATGGGTGGAGGTGGGGGCGGCGCCATTGATCGGCCAGCTGACCGTGAAATCGTCAAATGAGACAGCAGAGGCGGGACAAGACTGCTGGGGCTTCCTGGACCACCGAGACCATTACCGCCGCCGTTGCCGCCACCCGCTGCTCCCTGGGAGCGCGAGAGGGTGCGGGGCGATACGGGGCGCGCCAGGGTGCCTTTGCCCCGACCTAAGGTCACGGCCGCGTGGACTACCGCCGCCTCGGCCGTGAGAGCGGGCATGGGAACGTACGTCCCTTCGGCAAGCAGAGACGGGTGTGTTCTCAAAAACTCGTGCGCGCGCACCTGACTCACATTGAACCGAGCCACTGGGCTCTTGTCAAGCATACCTGACCGTGGTTTTTGTGTCAGTTTCTCCTATCCACGATGCTCAATGGGAGACCAACAGCAAGAAATGGCTACGAACCCAAGACGAGCGACGCGAGCTCAGGATGGGGATCGTCAGGCATGTCGATCTCGGCGAGATGGATCTGCTCAAACATGCCCATGGCCGCGCCAGAGAAATCAAACGGAAACGTTCCAAATGCCATGTTGAACAGCGTAACGCCGGCGGCCCACACGTCCACCTTTTCACCCGATGGATTTGACTCGCCCATGGCGACCTCGGGGGACATGTATTGCTGTGTCCCAGCAAAATTCTGGCACGCGTCGGTTCCATCGTACGGCGTTAGGGTTTCGGCGACGCCAAAGTCGGAGATTTTGAGAACACCATCCAGAGTCAGCAAGAGGTTTGCTGGTTTGATGTCCTGCGAGCATTGGATTTTTTTTTTGAGTAAGTATTGGTGCGATATAATAGAAGACGGCTACGCACGCGATGAACAATGTGCCTTGCGTGCAAGTACTCCAAGCCGTCCATCAGTTGGATCATGTAGCTGCAGAAAGCCGCGATTGTGAGATGGATTGCTGCAGCCAAGAAAAAGTAAAACATACTCTTGTGTCTGGTGCAACGGCAAGTGGCCCTCGTCGGCAGAATCCAGCAGCGACTGCAGATTGCCATGGCAAAACTCAAAGACCATGTACCGCTTGAGCGTCTTGTACCGCAGAACCTGCTCGAGATGGATCGACCACGGCAAAATGCTCTCGTTGCCATCGCGATCTTCCGCCTTGGCAAACACGTCGAGCAGCCGCACCACATTCGGGTGCCCTTGCAGGCGGCGCAGGGTTTGAATCTCCTTGGACACGGCCTCAATCCCAAACTGGATCTTGCGCAGCCGCTTATGCGACATGATCTTGATGGCCACCGGCTGGAGCGTATCAGTGCACATGCCGTCCTTGACCTTGCCAAACGACCCGCGTCCAATCACCTGGCCCACGAGAAACCGGTCAATGAACCGCGCCTCGGGAGCAGCGCCCGTCTCCCACACCACGTCCTTGGACTCGATGCGGGAGATGAAATTGCTGGAGCTAAATTTGCGCGTCAGCAGATACTGGAGGTAGTCGGCGTCGGCACCGCTCGCATCTCCGGTCTGCGCCGTGCCGGCTCCCCCTCCTCCCGCACCACCGCCACCGCGAGCGCCCGGGTGCACGCCGTACTCGTCGCCGGGACTCAAAAACAAGTTGCGCGCGGACGCGAGCGGATCAAGCGAGGCATGATCGGCCGCAGGGACGCCACCACCACCACCGCCAGGCAAGGCCGTTCGCGACCGACTCGAGGCCTTTCGCATGGCGTCAATTTTGATGGATACCGCCGAGGAAGTCGCTCCTGCGTCGCGGGTGTTGCCGCTGCCCATCGCGGACTTGAGGGGCACGAGCACAGGGCCACTGTCGTCCTCGTCGTCGGGGTCATAGTACCGGTCGCGTCCGCTCGAGGCAGCGTCCTCCTCGTCCTCATCTGTCGACGCCACGCGATCTCCACTGCCGCCGCTCGCTTGTTGTTGTTGATCAAACCTATCCCGTTCCTCGTCCTTGTCCTCATCGTACTGGACTTTGGACCCTCCTGCGCGCGGTGTTGTGCCAGAGATGAAAATGGCCGGCGACAGGACCCGGGAGTTGCCAACATTGCCCTCTTCGTCAACGCTATCGATGCTGATAACCAAAAGTGGGGGGTCGTTATGGGGCTGGCCGGCGACGGGTGCTGAAATACCTGTGTCCAAGGAGAGGGTTGGAGGCGACGCGATTACCCCACTTCCTTGCTGCTGTGGTTGTTGTTGCTGAGGCACAGTCGGCTTCTCGTGTCGCAGGTCAATGTCAGCAGTCCCAGTGCCTTGTGGAGCATCCTGCTCCTCCCTGTTGGGTACGACGGCCTGTTTCATGAGAGAGATCCACCCCTGGGGACCCGACCGCGGCGATCCAACCGGTGGTGACGACGTGGCGATATTGTTGGACGACGGGACACGCGAAGACCCATTGGAGGTTGGAAGCGATCCGGGCCGTGCCGACGAGGTGCTCAACGTTGAGGTCACGATATTCGCAACGGTACCACTGCCCATCTCCAGAATCGAGGACGTGGCCGACCTCGGGTGCATTGATTTGGACCGTGATCGGACCATGAGCGACGCGGTCTGTACCGTGCGTTGAACCTGTGCCGACTCGCTGCGGTGGCGCGGCGATGCGTCTCCCCCGATCGAGCCATGTTCAATGTCGCCACTTTGACCGAGAACGGCGCGGCCGTTTATGGACGCTGTTGACAAACGCGGCGGAGACATGCCACCGACCCCCATGGCAAACAGGCTCGAAAAGAGAGATGGCGAGCGCGATGAGCCCGCGGACGGTGGCTTGGAGCCATCTTGAGAGCCAGGAGCGCCCGAATTGTTTGCCACCGTGGACTCTGCCCGGGAAATAATGGGCGGCGTTGCTGGCACCTCGGAAAGGGTCAAGGATCGAGCAGGCGAGCGGGATCGACTCCGAACTGAGAGCTTTGCCTGCCCGCCGCCCCCGCTCCCGCTACCACCAACTGTCGCCATTCCGTTCGCCGGGTCGAGCATCAGAGAGTCCCGCTGTTGTTGGTGGCGAGGAAAACTGCCAGCAGCAAGGATCGCTGTGGCGGCAGCAATCGTCGCGGCAGTCCCATTCTCTGCCGAAGCGCCAGAGTGCGATGGGCGGCTGCCGCCATGCGCTCGGCGGGCCGATCCACTTGAGAGAGACCCATGTCGAGACGGCGACGACGGAGCAAACGGGTCAGGAATGACAGTATCCATGGCCAGGTTACGGAGTGGGCTTGTCGGATGGGGCATTGTGCCGGCAGCAGAGGCCGAAGTGGCGGTGTGCGGGAGGGTTGATCCGCTGCTCGAGGTGCCACTTGCACCGAAAATCAGCGACGGTGGCAGCGGCAGCGAGAGCGGCAATATCGAGTTCTGCAATTCCTCCACCCCGGGACTTGTTGCACTCGATTCTCCATTAGAGACGGTTGGGGACCATGTGGTCTTTGGCGGTAGATCGATTGCTGTCGGACGAGGAGGATGCTGAGGTACGGTTTCCAGCTCAAATCCAATTGCACCCACCGGATCCTCCATGCCTGGGCCAGCCACGACGGCGCTGTCTGGCGGCGGGTGGTGAGGTGCTTTTCCGAGCTGCTGTTGCAGTTGTTCTTGTGGCGGCTGCTCCAATGATACCATCAGCAGTGGATCCGCAGTAGCGGCGGCGCCAGGGGCATGAAATTGCTCGCTCGAAACGTCGATGGATAATGGCGGATCCATTCTTCAAAGTATATCAGTGTTGTAAAAGGAAGCGTGCAGTACGCGAGCAGGCGGGCCTGGAGGGATCCGATCCTTTTTCGAATTGACAAAATCAAATCAAAAAATTTTGATCAAAAAAAAAAAAAAAAAAAAAAAAAAAAAAAAAAATGAGCGATATCAATGATGGTCATCGGCTGCCAGGAGAGGCAGCAACAGCTGCAACGGGTGCCACTGGCGACATTGCACACCCAACGCCTCCGCGTGGCATCTCGCGCTCATTTACCGAGCCCAACGTTCAAGGGCTGGCGGCCGATCCCGCCGACGCGCCGCACTCTGACCGCGGCCACTTTTCTACGTCCCCCGAATTGGTTGCTGTTGAGCTATCTGCGGCCGCCCATGGCCCAAGTTCACTTCAAATTGACCAACTACAAGAGCAGCAGGTACAGCAACATGACACTGATCGTGCCGAGCCTGCTCGTGCGCGAGCCTCTCCGCTCTCTCGCCCGTTGCTGCGGGCATCTTCGTCCAGTGTGGCTCTCGGCCGCTCGAGGTCGGCTCTTGCACAAGCACCGTCCATGGTGCCGTCCAACCAGCCCGCTTCTCCAAGCAGTACTGCTCCTCAAAGTGCCGGTGGAGGTCTTGGGTTCTTGCGGCACGTTCCGCCGCCGATGCTTGGAGATGATCACCTCGATCTGTCGGACCTCCTTGCTGCCATTCGGCATGATGTCTCGCTCCCGCCCGCGGACCAGGCGCGAGCCGCGGCGTGGGTGACCTGCTTCTGCGTGGTTGGATTTGACCTGGAGCTTGGGCCAACAATTGAGGCCACGGTGCCGCCCACTGCCTTTTCCGAGGCCGAGATCCGCGCCATTCGCTTCAATTCGTTTCCGGATTCGAACACGTTTTTGCATGGCGATTTGCACTTTTCCTTTCAGCTTCGACGCTGCGGTGCGCCTATATCCGATCCACCGCCGGCGCCTTCCTCTTCTGCGCCAACGACAGCCAGTACTACTACCCCATTGCGTCACCGGGCTGGCTCGATCCACGTCTCGATGCCCTCCATGGACGACGAGTACCTGTACGCATCAGTTTTTTTTCGGCAGCTGCCCGACTCGACGATCCGGCGCGGATTTTACCAAAAATCGATTGTCGTACTCTCGCCCTTGTACTTCCCTGGATTGTGGAATCGAGTTTCGGGCGTTGTTGGGCCGGTGGTGTGTGAGCGCGGACTTGCCGGCCTCGAGACGGCGCACAGCAACATTTCCAAGTGGTCCGAATCTATTTTTTTTAGCTCGCATTTCATCAATCCTAGATTAAATTGTGTGAAATGGACAATTAGGCAGCCTCCGACGACGCCAGGGATGCACGAGCTCCCGATTCTGGGAGAGGTTATCCAGGCGCACATTCCCGCTCTCCCACCCGCGCTCCCTGCCGTCCAATTGCTCCCCGCGCTGTTAAAGAAATCACTCGGCCCAAATCAAGTCCTGTCAGCTACTTTACCTGGCGGACTCTTTCCAACGTTTGCAGACGTACTGGATCGACTTTGGACCTTGTGGGAGCTCGTCTTGACGAATCAGCCGATTGTGGTGATTTCTAGCTGCCCTGCCGTCGCAAGCCGTGCAGTCGAAAGCCTTGTTGCAATGATTCGACCGGTACGTTGTAATAAATTTTTTTTTTTGTCTTCGTACGTAATGCTCACTGCTGCCAAGTAAAAGATTCCACACGATCAAGGATTCCGGCCGTACCTGACTATCCAAGATCCCGATGGCCGGTACTTTACCAAGCATCATGTACGTCTTCCTCTGCACCAATTGAAATATCGTATTTTGACTCTTTGACCTGTAGCCACCCCCACGCACAATTGTCGGCGTCACAAACCCACACTTTCACACGGTGCTTGATCGGTGGCCAAACGTGCTGCAAGTGGGGCCGCCGCGGTCCCCACTTGGTAAATCTAAGAGCAGTGGGCCTATTAGTCAGCTCGAGATTGTTCAGGGACTCACCACCAAGCACAAGCGGGTTGTAGCGCGCGATCAAAAGTTTTTGGCGCACGTTGCCAGCCTTGTTCTCGCGGGTGCCGACCCAGTTGTGATCGATAATGTGCTGCGACGGCACTTTGCGGATCTGACTGACATGTTTTTGGCCCCGCTCCGCGACTTTTGCACCGCTAGTGGTCCGCCCATGTTCGTTTTATTTATTTTGTACATTTAGATGGCAGCGTTAACGTAGACTTTGGATTAGTTCGCTTGTGTCCTCGTTTCCGCCACCGGTTGCCCCGTTCCGCCACGACGCATTCTTTGACTACTTATCGTCGCTGCCCGAGCCGCCGATTCCTCTGCGGTCGGTAGCAGCGGCGGCGTCGCGGTGGCTCCCCGGGTCGGCGGGATCCAATGCTTGGCTGGACCTATACCGTGCATTCTTGCGCGCTCCTCCGTTCTTTGCGTGGCACCGAGCGTGGGAGGCAGCACATGCCAGTAAGCTGGCGGCCGACTATGCGCGACTGGTCGGGGGCGCCAACCTCGCCGCCTGGTGGGCAGCGGTGCTTCGCGAAACGGGTGGTCGGGCGGCCACTGCGGCAGGACGAGCCCAGGCGCTGGTGGAGCGGGTGAATGCCATCTTGGTCCGTTTTTTTATTTTTCGTTGGTTGCAAAACCAGGGTTCTCACACCGTGCCTCGATTCTCTCAGGATCCGGCGAGTATGGTGCAATTGGATCCAGCACTGGAAAACAGGCTGCGCGCACAGCTGGGCGTTTTGGCCCCATGGGCAGCAGCAGCAACATAAATATTGGATATATAAATAGATAACCAATGGAGGAGCCTAAAAGGCTGTTCCCGACAACCCCCACCCCTCGCGCTCCGTCAACCACGTCTCGCCACCCTCGTCCGGCATGCCCAAGTCCGGCGCAAACCGCACCCGACCACCCGAACCGGCTGCCAGACCTCCTGTAGTCATCGCGCCTTGATCGTCATATGTCGTTTTCGTCGTCGCTGATGCTGCAGCGGCGGCAGCGGAAAAGGATCCAGTGGCCAGTGGCGGTAGTGGCGGATCATCTTCATCAACCCCTCGACGATCGCGCACAGCGTACACGCCGTCGGCGCGATCGAGCTCGCGGTACAGGTCCCCAAGTTCGGCTTCAATCGCCCGGTGCACCATGGCGCGCGTTGGGCCCACCAACGCATGGCCCAGCACATCGAGCGGCGGCATCGCCAGCGAGCCCCGTGGAACGACCAGAGCGCGAGGACGGTACCCACCACCGCCTTTACCTGAGGCGGTTGTTGTGGGCGGGCGGCGTAAAATGTCCAGCGACCGCAAAACCAGAGGTGGGGGGCGGGTCGTGGGAAATGGCGGCGCTTGAGGAGCACGCGGCGGAACTGGGGCCGGCGCTGGTAGGGCCACTCGACTCTTGGTCGAGCGCGCGGTGGAGGCTGCTGTGGGCCGGGTGACGGGCGGTGCTGCTGGTGTGCGATTAGGCAATGTACGCTGCTTTTGTGCCGACAGAGTCAGCAATGTCGGTTGCGTTGAGCGAGCCGCCTCACCATGCGATCGATGTGCTGGTGCTGGTGTTGCTTGTCCCTTTCCAGTGGTGGCCATGCCCGTAATGCGGTCCAGCTTGGCGGCAATGTCGTCCAGCATTTCGCGGCGCTCCCTGATTTTGGCGAGCTTTTCAAGGCGCGACTGCCGGCGCTCCAGCGCAGAATCTTCGTCCAGTATCCATTCCGGGAGCGGAGCCAGGCCCTGGGCTGTTGCAGTGCGTTCCATTGGAATTTCGAGTGACGAGTGGGAAAGAGGGACATTTGATTCCCAAAATTAATATCATCACTTAGAAAAGTATACGCGTGTACTTACGTCGAAAAACAACGAAATTGAACCCCTTCAAGTGCATCTCCTATCAAGTGTGTACCATGGTCAAAATCATGACGCCAAAGTACCAACCTCCAAGATCCACTGCTGGGCAGCGATGGAAACCCCTCCTCTTCTTTGCGGCACTGCTATCCATAGCTACACGCACTGCTGCCAATGAACACCATGATCATGGTCAGCACCCTCCACGACAATGGGTGGTGCACTTGGATCCGGAATCCTCGCCTGATCCCGACGCGATTGCCGCCCGCGACGGATTTGCCAATCATGGTCCACTTGGCGCCGCGTTCCCGAACTACTACATCTTTGAAGCCGCTGACGACATTCCCGGACACCCGAACGCGCAGTCGCTGGCCAACAACATGGACGACGGTGACTCCACGAATGTGAATGATGGAAGTGGGAAGGGCATCCAACGGCGATCGGTGGAAGAGATCCACGCGCGGTTCCGAAGGGATGCCGGGTACGAGGCGTACATTCACCAGGAGCGGCACGAGCGCGTGCGCAGGATCACGCAGTTGTCGGAAAAGGGCGAGCGGGTTATTGGAGGTAGCCAACCAATCCCTGGAGGCGTGTTTGCTGATGCTATCGAGCTCGGAGACCTTATCCCACCACCTCCATTGGATTCAGACGTCAGCATTATTGTCGGGTCAGATGCCTTGTCCGGGATCCGTCGCGATCCCAATGGCATCATT
Organism: Blastocladiella britannica; assembly: GCA_025349905.2. Classification (NCBI taxonomy): domain Eukaryota; kingdom Fungi; phylum Blastocladiomycota; class Blastocladiomycetes; order Blastocladiales; family Blastocladiaceae; genus Blastocladiella; species Blastocladiella britannica. The sequence goes on from MU624856.1 coordinate 11,361, forward strand.
CCTGCTTCATTAGGTGGGCGGAGCGCCGTACTGCGCGCTCCCATCGATGAGGAGGCGTACCAAGTGTACCGCACCTATAACGATCCATTGTGGCCGGGTGCATGGCAAATTGTACGCTTCGTACTTCTTTACTTTTGCTGCCACTAAAAACTTATGATCCAAATAAAAAAAATTTAGAATACACCCGTCCACAGCACCAACGTCAGCCTGAATGTGTTTCCCATGTGGAAAGCCGGGTACACTGGCAAGGGAGTCAATGTGGCGGTGATTGACGATGGGATCCAGGGCGATCACCCGGACCTCATATCGAGGTTCAACGGCAATTTTTCGCTCAATGTCCTTGACAAGTCCACCAACGCGCAGCCCCAAGTGGAAGAAGACAACCATGGGACCCGGTGTGCGGGCGAAATTGTCGCCGAGGCCAATAACGGTATCTGCAGCGTCGGGATTGCCCATGGAGCGCGCGTGACTGGTACGCTACTCCGTTAATCCGCTGGTCAAGGATCTCAAAAATCTCACAAAAAAAGTAAACAATAGCCATTAAAGTGATTGGCGACAAGCACCCAACGGACGCCGAGGAAGCGCTGGCATTCAACCACCGGCTCGAAGACCATGCGATCTACTCGTCTTCCTGGGGCCCGCGCGACGACGGTGCCACCATGGAGGGTCCCGGCCCATTGGCGGTCGGTGCCCTCGCGCACGGCGTCGAAACAGGCCGCGGTGGGCGAGGCGCCGTGTACATTTTCGCGGCGGGCAACGGCGGGCACCACGACGACCATTGCGGGTACGACGGGTACGCGTCGTCGCCGTACACGATTGCGGTCGGGTCGCTGACCGCTGGCGGAACGCTGCCCTACTACGGCGAGTCGTGCTCGGCGCACTTGGTGATGGGACTCGGTGGGGCGGGGAAAGGTGGTCCGTTGGTCGCCACCACCGACATTCACGCCGGGTGCACGTCGGGACACACGGGCACGTCGGCGGCCGCACCGCAAGTGGCCGCACTGGTGGCCCTGATTCTGGAGGCCCGCCCGGATCTCGGGTGGCGCGACGTGCAGCACTTGCTGGTGCGATCCACCGTGGTCAATGACCGCATCGCGCCGGACTGGGCACCAAACCGCGCTGGGTACATGGTGCATCCTCAGTACGCTTTTGGCTTGATTGACGGTGCGCGACTCCTGCAAAACGCGAAAAAGTGGACGCGGGTGCCAACCCCACAGCTGGCGACGACGTTTGGACCGAGCACCGACGGCTGGCACATTCCAATTGCCAAGCTGGACGACACGGCCACGGGAGCGGAACCCAATACACTCGCAGCACCGCCCTTGGTTGTCACCCAGGCTGTTCCCCGTTCCAAGGTTGGAGGTATGCGTCACATTGAGCTGGTGTTGGTCACCATCACGCTCAAGCATCCCCGGCGCGGCGCGCTCGAGGTTACACTGGTGGCACCGGAGGGCCGATCGCGGTCGGTACTTGCCGCCCCGCGGTCGCACGACGCCAGCACCGCTGGGATCCGGAGCTGGACATTTACAACCGTGCGGCACTGGGATGAGGATCCGGTGGGCACTTGGTCGCTCGAGATTCGCGATGTGCGTCCTGCCATGGACGTGGCGCGCCTGAACGCGGGCGGTGGCGTGCTCGACAGCTGGATGCTCGAGTTCCGCGGCCGTTGCGCGGCAGAAGACACGGTACCGCTCGCCAATGGTGCATCCACCTGCCGCTCGGAAGCGAAAGGGTCGCCACTACCGTCTTCTTCGTCGTCATCATCATCGTCCGTGGCTCAGAACGTGGTGGAGCGAGCTATGACATTATCGCCGCTGACGGTGCTGGCGATTGGCATGCTGGCGGCGGCAGCGGCGTTTATTGGCGCACGCATGGTGCGCAAGGCTGGACTGCTGGCCACCGCGCGCGGCGTGATCCGGCGACGGCTCGGGTTCCGTAATCTCGGATCCTCATCGGCATCGATTGTGGCCGGAGGCGGTACGTCGACCGAGTCGCTTGTCGCTGCCCCGCGCGGCGTTGAGGAGGGCAAGGGTCGGCGGGTGTCACTGGCTTCCTTGGCATCGGTGCGGCTGAATGCCGTGGCAGCCGCATCAGCAGCAGCCGGCGGTTCTCCAAATTCTGCGTCGTCGCCATCGTCGTGGACACTGAGCGGTGGTGCCCCAGAGCGGTCGCGGTCACACACGTACTCGCCCTCGACTGCATCCCTAACGAGCGTTGGCGGCGGTGGCCGTCTCAAGATCATGACGTCGCGTGGGGTGTCGCTGGGTCGGATCGACCCCCGGTCCATGTCCGCGTCTTCATCCGAGTCTTCGCCTTTGCAGCCGCTGCTGCGCGTGGGCGGGACTCGCCGCTACAACAACAACGACCCGTCGGCGTCTCCCTACGACCTGGCCGCGGCACCGCCCACGCCTGCGCTCCTTAAAGGAAATAATCCGACCCCAGTGGCCGCCGCTGCTCCTCCGCTGTTGTCCACCATTGATGCCAGCCCGACAGCGTCTGACCAGGATATCCACACGTCGCTTGCGCACGTGTCAGGAGTACCAGACTCGTCGTCTCCACCGCGCGCCGGGTCGCGCAAGACGCAGTCTGCGGCCAATGTGTTTACGCGGATCGCGTCCATGCCTCGGTTTGAAGGCGGTGGTCAAAAGGGTCGCCATGAGCAGTAGATCTTTGTATTGTAAATTTGATTTGTTGTCGTCCAATCCAGTACAAAGTATGCGTGCGAAGAAAACTACATTGTGCAAGAGACAGAGCAAAGAAAAATACAAAAAAGAACAAGAGGATCTCAATACGAGCGGTACTCAGTGGTTGCCAGGCAGGGCAATACGCCGGCTGCCACTGGGCGCACCAGATGGCCCGTGCGATGGCGAGCCGCCGTGCTGCGGAGCCTGCTGCTGCTGCTGCTGCTGCTGCTCATACCCGCCGTACTCTTGCTGCTGGTCGTACCCGCCGTACATTGGTTGCTGCTGCTGCTGCTGCTGCTGGTAGTAGAGCTCCTGCTGGCCCGTGTGCGGGTTGGCGCGGTACTCCATGCCCGGCGGCGCACCAGGGACCGGCATGTCGTCGCCGCCCATATCGACGCCGTACCCGTTGGTGTCGCGCTGGATGGTCGGCGCAAACATCAGCCCGTCGTCATAGTCCTGCATGGCGGTCCCAGCGGTCGGGTAGGCGCCGCCGCCACTGCCGCCGCTGCCCATGGTCATGGGTCCCGTGGCGTACCCGTAGTCGACCTGGTGCTCCTGCATCGCGTACTCGGCGGCGGCGGGGACCGGCGTGGCGTACGCCATGGATGACTGCGGGCCGGGCGCATAGGCAATGGGCATGTGCGGCGGCGACGGCGGCATCATGCCTGCCGGCACGTACGCGGGCGCATACGGGTTGGGCGGCGGCGCCGGGACCGCGCCAGGGCCGTCGTTGAGCTCCACCAGCGTCACCACGTTGCCGGCGTACCCGCCCGACGCCGGCGGGCCCATGGCCTTGGACGAAGGGCCGCCAAACGGCGACCGCGCCGGCGGGCCGAGCCCCGGCTGGAAGGTGGCATTGCGTGCCGGCTCGTACGCGGTGCCACCACCACCATTGCCGCCGCCGCCCGCACCGGCCGATACACCGGGGCGGTACACGCGGTCGTTTCGGCGGTTGGTGTTGCGGGCGCGGACAAAGCAGATGAGCGCCGCTAATAACGCCAGCGCGCCAACTACGGCGCCGGCAACACCAATGACGGTGGGGCTCCAGAAGCTCTCGCCGCCATTTTTGCTATCGGCGGTGCTAGTGGAGGTGTTGGTGCCGGTGAGCACTATCGACGAGCCGGTGAGCGTGGACGAGGAGGTCGAGGTGGAGGACGAGAGCGGGGTGGTGGTGGACGACGAGAACGAGGTGGTGGTGGACGACAGAGTGGTCGAGGACGTCGACGAGGAGGTCGTGGACGAGGTCGTTGACGACGAGGTCGTGGTTGAGGAGGTGGTCGTTGTGGTGGTGGTGGTGGTGGTTGACTTTGAAGACTGTTTTCCTTTGCATGGTTACTTTTTTACTTCACTGGTTGGAATGTGGGGGCGTACGGACCATGTTAATGCTATGTGACACGAGTCGCGGGCCAGTCCTTGGTCCGTCCGAAGTATTGTTTTTTTATGTTATGCCAGTCTACAATGGGGAATTGGCGGGGAGTGAAGAGTTTTCCGTTAAACAGCCCCCACGCCACCCTCCCCGTACCTCAACAGCGTGACCAGCTCCGCAGCACAACACAAAACTTTGGACCCAGTTTCGAAACGTTACACCTCGAAAGAATGAATCATATCCTCATTTCGGAGCTTGGCTGTAATCCAGACCTGTTTCGAATTCGGATCTTGCATTCTTGCGTAAACTGGTCGACACATCTCACTCGACCTCCCAACAAACCTCTCTCTCTCCTTGATCCGCATTACAAAAAATGACCGCTCGAGAATGGCTCGCTGCCCACGCGTCGCTCGCTGATGCACGCGCTGCACTCTTTGCCGACCACCCAACCATCCCAATGCTGGATCCCGCTGCCACCGAGCTCCAGCACGGCCGCCTGGTGCAGTTTCGCGCGATGGTGCAGGACACGTCCCTGCCGCCCCAAATCTACCCGCTCCTGTACCGCGATGGCAGCACTAACCAAGTGCATGCATCCGTGCTTGACGACACGGTCCCTGCCGCCGTCATGGCCAACCCCGCGCGCGCCGTGGTGCGCTATGCCGACCGCACGCCCGTGTACCTCGTCAGCGTGCCGGGCGAGCTTTCTATTAACAGCACCACCACCACCACCCCTGGCGCCGACCCGGCCAAGTTTCCGCTCCCGAGCCGTCATCCGCATGTAGCCGTGATTGCAAAGTGGTACCTGGGCCGGTTGTCGTGGGCCGCCGATGCTGCCGCCAACAATGGGGATAATGAAGATGGCGAGCCGGCGCTGGCGCTTGGAGCCATTGTGCGCGTGACGGGCATTTTGGACGTGCCTCCTGCATCTGACGAGAATGATGACGGGCTCCCGCCAACCCTTCATGTGATTTCGCACTCGGTGGAGATCGCGCATTCCATGTTTACGGGCTCCACGGCGACGACAAGCAGCAGCCCGACCGACCTGCGTGCTGCCCGCAACATGCTCGTGGCAGAACTGGCGTCGACTGCCTTTGAAGGTGACCAACTAGCAGCGCTCCTCTTTCTCGCCCACACGGTCGCGCCGCCGTCAGCGGCTGTGGGCGGCCAAAAGCAGCGTGGGTTGACTGGAAGCGTCGCGGACGAAGAGCCATGGCCGCATCACCTCCCGCTCGTGATCCCGGGCCTGCTCATCCCAACTGACAATGGCAAGGATGTCGACGCGACTGCGTGGACTGGCCGAGTGCGGGTGGCTCTTCGTGGCATGGCGCCCGTCGTGCACGTTCCCTTGAGCCCCGACTCGTTGATGCACGATCGCTGGACTCCTGCTTCCGTTGCCGTAACTGCTGCAGCTGCTCCTGATTCTGCGCACCACGTTGACGAGAGTGCCGATCCCTATGCCATCGCTGACGCCGAGGACTTGTACGACGACGCTGGGGTCGCGAGTGGCTGGCTGCAACTTGCCCACGGGTCGGTTCTCGTGTTGAACGAAGAGACGATGCGCGAAGGCCAGCTCCCTAGCCACGGTTCATCTTTTTTTCTTTCAATTCTTTAAATTGGAGTGATTACATTCTCAACAACAAAAAAAATTATAGCTGTCACCAATCTCGCGTCCCTCTCGCGGGTCCTGACGTCGCACACGCTCGAGTACGCGTTCCCCTACACCTCAGTCTCGCTTCCGACCGGCTACTCGGCGGTGATCGCCGCGCGGTCCGCCCGCGGCTTGCTTCCGCGCGGCGGCGTGGTGGTCCCGCTCGAGCCTCCTGCCGTCATTGCCCCACTGGACCCAGCGGCGTCGGGCCCCATCATTGACGCGTACGTGGCGAAGCTGGCGGCGTGGTCGCGATCGGGCCGCTCACCCGCGACTGTGGTGCTGCCAGCCGACAAGCCGGAGTTTTTGGCTGAGATCGAGGCCGCGTACGTGGCCGACCGCCTCCACGCCCACCACCACCAATCTGAGGCTCAAGGGGCCACCACCGGAAGTGATGGCAGCCAGCTAGCATCCAAACCTGAGCAACCCCATGCGCTCGAGGTCCCTGGACCGGCACTGCTTCACTGGCACCTGGCCCTGGCGCGCCGGCTCGCGTGGATGGCGGGCGAAGCGGAGGTGACGCGGGATGCCTGGGACGAGGCCCGCGCTCTGGACGCCGCGCGACTTGCCCGTGTTCGATTGATGCGTGGCGGCGACACTGCTGCTGCTACTATTCCTGCTGGCCCAGTGGAAGGTCGCTGATCTTCTCATTATGCATATATTCTTAACGCAAAAGGAAACCCACATGTATTTTCTTCTTAAAAAAAGTCCAAAAGCAAACCGACAACTGCAACAACGACAGCAAGATCACGAGAAACAAAAAAAAACGCAAGAAAACCAACTCAGTTCTTGACCAGCAGCTGGGCGGCCGCCAGCTGCGCCTCCAGCTGCTTGATCCGCAGATCTTTTTGCACCGCGTCGGACTTGAGCTGCTCGATTTCGGACGCCTGAGTCTTAATGACAGTCGCCAGCTCGGTCGGATCGGGCTTGCCGGCGGCAAGGGATGCCAGGGCCACCGAATTGCCCGTGGCCGCCGACGACGACAAGTCGTTGGCTGACGCCGACGCCGTGAACGCGCGGCCGGCATTGGTGGCCTTGAACCCGCCCTCCAGCGACACCAGCTTGGGCTCCGGCAGCGGCTTGGACACGTCCGTGTGCGCAAAGAACTCGGCCGCCGTCAGCGAGGGCTGGTCTCCAGGGCAGTCGGGGAAAATGTCGGCCTGGAACGTGTCGGCACGGCGCGGAACCGTGAATGAGATCGGCTCGACCATGCCCGGGTGCACCTATTTTTTAATTTTAATTCAGTAAAGCACATCCAATACCAAAAAAAAAAAAATGCGAACCTTGTAAGCACGAGCAACCTCGTTGGCCGAGACGTTGCATGCGCGCTTGGGTGCAAATCCAATACCGCGCTGGGCGTCCGACGACTTGTACTCGGAGAGCGAGAACAGATCGGTGGCAGCCTCGTCCCACTCCCAGTACGAGATGTTGCCGTCGCCCTTGCCGGCCAGGAACAGCATCGACGTCTCCTTGTCGTAAAAAGGCATCAGAATACCCGACGACTGGTCGAGATCCATGGTCTTGAGTGGGGTCTTGGGGTTCTTGAGGTCCCAGATCCAGATCTGACGGTCCGAGGTGCGCGAGAAGCCCGTGGTGACGATCTTGTCGAGATCGCCCATCCAAGCGGCGCGCGAGCCCTTGATGCCCTGGTGGCCGGGGGTCTCGACGGCGGCGGTGCGCGACCGCAGATCAAACACACGCATGATCTTGTCCTTGCAAGTGGTAGCGAGCCGGTCGCCCGTCCACGAGTACGTCAGAGACTGAATCAGCTCGCCGTGACCCGTCAAGTCAATCTTCTCGGCCGCGTGCTCAATGTCCCACAGCTTGACGGCGAAATCGGCGCCGGCCGACGCCAGCACATTGTCGGCGGTCGGGTGGAACAGAACGTGGCCCACTTTACGCTGGTGGCCCGTGAGCGTCACGGTCGGCGCTGTCACGCTCTCCTTGGGCCCGCCCTCCGGGATCGTCCAGATCATGACCTTGCAGTCCTCGGCCCCGGACGCGATCACGTGGTCGTTGAACGGGTGGAAGTCCGTGTCGAGCACCGTGCCAGTGTGCGCGGCAAACAGCGGCAGCGAGTCCAGCTGCTTGCCCGTCTGGGCCACCGGGATCACGGCAAACGACCCACCGCCGACCGCGTTCCAGTTGATCGAGATGTACTGGGCGTTGGCCTTGACCAGGTTGGTGTCCCAGGCCGACTGCGACACGCGGACATTGTCAAAGCACTGGTCGCGCTTGGACGGGGTGCCAAAGACGTGGCGGTACTTTGAGGCGCGGACGAAACGCGACATATTGTTGTATTGTTGTCAGTTAGGTTGTCGAAAGGTGTTGATCAAGCACTCGCAATATGAGGGTGCTCGCCGTGAAGGTCTATTGTATAGTGTGCAGGTACGGTCAGTCTGGTCATGGTCAACCGTAATATGCTGTGAGGTTGTTGATGTGTGTGCCGCCACTTTCGCTTTTTCCTTCCTTTTCTTCACTGGGAGCTCGCCCCGATCCGACGCTCCCTGATCATGGCGGTGAGCGCGCTCATAAAAAAAGGTATCGTACAGTATCCTGGTGTGCAGCAAATATGTAAAAAAAGTTTGAGGCGTTACACTGTCAAAAGCGGGAGAAAGAGAAAAAAAAAAAAACAAAGGCGCCACATTCGACAGTGCACCAACATTGACGCGCCACTCATGCACGATCCGACCGACACGGCCGACAGTAAATAAAAAGCGCATGAGAAGGCTAAACCCGACCGCCCCGGAGGCGATGGCGACAAACGACACTGCCGCGTGATTGCGTTGGGGGTGATCCGATTTTTTGCCTTGCGACAGCCTTGTACATCCAAAAAAAAGTCAAGGCCTTTGCGGCCCACTACAAAATGCTCCTCCGCACCCTCTTTCGCCGTCCGCTCCTCACCACCTTCAAATCGTCGTCTGCCCGCACCCGCTATCTCTCCTCGTCTACCATGTCTGCCAAGCTCACCGCCATCCACACCGAATCTGCCCCCGGCGCCATTGGCCCTTACTGTTCGCGGCTGCCTTTTTTTATTTATTGACTCAACATTTTCTGACACGCGTCACATAAAACAGCCCAGGCCGTGGTTGCCAACGGCATGGTTTTCTGCTCAGGCCAGATCCCGCTCGTGCCCTCCACCATGCAGATCGTCGAGGGTGACGTGCAGGTGCAGACTGTATGTAATGTCATACATATGGGGCTGCAAATACGCGTCCTGACTGACCTTGAAAAAAAAAAAA
>MU624857.1:0-20206 GCA_025349905.2 Blastocladiella britannica
AGAGAGATGATTGTAACACAGCGGGCAATTCCTTGAGTGCTGGAATTCCAACACCTCAAATCCGAGGCCGACATGGCCTGGTGCAACCTGTACCACGAGTGGGCGACCCGACGGATGCGTGCGGCGGCGGAGGCGGGTGTGGCGTGGGACCCCAAGCTGGTCGCCGCGGTGGAGAGTCTCGTGGGCGCGCGGGTGAAGGCGCAAGAGGCCAAGGCGGCAGCCAAGGTCAAGACGGCCGAGACGGCGGCAGCCAAGGCGGCGGCGTCGCCGTAGTTGTTGTTTTTTCCCCCCTCCCCTTTACTTTCCCGGTACCAAAAACGGCTACCACTCTCTGCTGCACCAGTCGCACAATTGGCTGTAGTGCCCGCATTGCGGATGAGATCGCTGGTGAGATGGAAACTTTCGAAAGCCCGTGTGAAAAAGACTTTGAATTTTTTTTTTATTGCGATGAGGTCGTCGCCACTGCTGGCAACAGGCGCGCCTCCATCCAAATGTGCGGGATCCCCTCGTCCAAGAACACCTCGGGGCTACTGCGCACGTACCCGATCTTGTTGTAAAACCCTTCTTTATCCTCTTGCGCCTGGATCACCACGCGGTCGAATCCGCGCTCGAGCAGCCGCGCGTGGCCGAGCAGGCACAGCGCTTTGCCGACACCTAAACATATTTTCTTCAGTATTGTAAAGTGGGAGAAAAACAAGAAAATGAAGCATTACCTCGACCACGCGATGCGGGAACACAGGCCATGCGACCCAGACTCGCGGCTCCCTCAGCGTACGGCGACGGGTACACGCGACAGGTTCCCAGCGGTTCCTTTGTAATTGCATCCACTGCCAAAAACTGGTCCGTGGCCTCGTGCCGGTCAAGGCTATCGACGTCCAGCGCTGGGTCGCAGTTCTTTTGTTTAACTTTTTGTGTGAGCCAAATGTGTCTCAACTGACGCGTAATGCAATTGAATGAATTGTACCTGTTCCACGACGAAGACTTGATGGCGCACTGCAAATGCAAGCTGCAAGTCGGCGTCGGATGTGATGTGGCGGTATTCGACGTTGCTCATGTTTTTATGCACGAAAATGGAATTGGCAGGTGCGAGCGCGCGGGTATTTATTGTGCTGCAGCAGTTGGGCGGAGCGAAGAGAGGTTCTACGGCCTTCCAGAGTTGCCGACTCAAGTAAGCGGAAGAGTCATCGCATAATGGATCTAATCTATTTACCCGGTATATCTGATACAAGCTATGCGCAATACAATACATTTGTTTCCTTATTTTACACATTCCACCACCCAGTCTCGTACAACCAGACCGCGAGCCTTACCACCCATTCCTCGGCCTGTGCGCGCACAGCCCCGACCCACCCATTTCCACTCCCGCCAACAAGATCATCGGTCTCGTCCTCGGGAATGGGCTCCATCCGACACTTGCGCAGTACCGCCGCCGACATGACGCTGACCGATGCCCATTCCGATAACCCGAGCGACCGCGCGACGCTGCGCAGCAAGTCGTTGGTCTTGAACACCAGGAGTAAAGGGCGCGGGACAGTGGCCAAAACGCCGGCGATTTCCACCGCGTACTGCGCGGCCGAGTTGGTGACTTCCGATAACTCGTCTTCGGGCCGCGCCGACCGAATCCCACCGCTGGCCGTGGCGGACGCGCCACCAGTGGTGGGGGGTGGAGGAGCAATAGTTTCCCACGACCGCCCCGTGAGCATGCACGCAAACAAATGGTACATGTCCACTTGAGCCACGCGTTTCGACCAGGTGCGGATCCCGGGCTCGTCCCCACGGATCAATGCGCGCCACAGCCTTGCATACCCGGCCGAGAACTCGGGGGTTAAGTCGCGGTACAGCCCGTGATCCAGAACTACGATGGTGAAATCGGCACCGCCGGTATTGCCGGTGACCAGGGACCGGATCGGAGTCACCACGTGACGTACTAGCGCGTGGCGCCACCGCGTCCATAGACGCCAGGCCAGGGACGCGGTCGGGTCAAGCGGGCCGGCGGTTGGGGAGGTCGAGCGATGGTTTGCGTGAATGAATAGGTTTCCTGGGTGCGGGTCCGCGTGCACTTTGTATATTTATGTTAATGAGATCTTATCACCATAACTACAGAAAAAAAAGACGTACAGAATCCGTGGTCAAAGATCATGTCGGTAAAGATGCGCGTCAGCTCGCACGCGACCTGAGCAGGGTTAATGTCGTGCTCGCGCAAGTACTCGAGGTCGTCGATGCGGCGTCCCGGGGCGACTATTCCATTGTGTGGAAATTGAGTCTTCACCAAAAAAAAAAATGGGGGAAAAAAAGAATACATACACTCCATGCACATGACGCGTTTGTCGGCCCAGTACACTTCGGGGACATGGATGGCGCGCTTGGACCCAGCAAAGTTGGCGCGGACGCGGTCGGCATTGGCGGCCTCGTGCATGAAGCTACAAACCAAATAAAACCGATTCAGTCCGACCAAGATCGAACAAAAAAGATAGGTCCAGTCACAAAAAAAAATAACGCAACTCGAGCTCCAACGGGAGGTTGTCGCGCATCTCGTGCGCGAGCCAGTCAAACTCAAAGTCGTCAAATACCCACTTGACCATGCGCACGAACCCGGCCGTGAGCTCAATGTCGAGCATCGAGAACTTGCGGATCTCCGGGTGCTGAATTTTGACCGCCACGCGCCGGCCCGTCGTCCGTTCCACCGCCGAGTGCACTTGTGCCAGCGACGCAACGCCCAACGGTACCGGGTCAAACTCGGAAAACAGCCCCTCAATCCCACCACATTGGTCGCCCAAGTCGCGTCTCAGCATGGCGTCAATCGCGTCGACCGACGAGGGCGGGCACCGGTCCTGCAGCTCGCGCATGGTCTCGACGTACTCTGGCGGCAGCAGGTACTCCATGGACCCAATGTGCTGCCCGAGCTTGACGTACACGCCGCCGGACTTTTTGATGGCCGCCAACAGCCGGTCGGCCGCGCGCTGGTGGACCGTGCGTTTCTCGGCCGCGTATGCGTCGGCGGTGAGTTCGCGCGACGGACGTAACGTCCACTTGTAGTCGGCGACGATCGTGGCACCCACGACCATGGTGCGCATGGACCGGACGGACGCGCGGGCCAAGAACGTTGGGTCGCGATCGTCGGTCATGGCCACGGACGCGGCGGCGCTCGAGAGGCCCATGGCCGCGGACCCGAATGCGAGTCGGCGCAGTGGTGCAAATGCCATCGATGTTTATTTTATGTTATGTGTTGTGTTTTGTGAAAGGGAAAAATGCTAGCTCCGACAAGCCGGAACGGCATGACCCGGGGAGGACGCGTACGATCACCACTGCGTCCTCGAGCCGGAACGTGGTCGTGACGGCGCCGCCCGCGAGGATCAGGTCGTCGCGATGCTTTTCAACTCCAAGATGCAGGAGGTTGCACTTTACCATGCCCGAGATACTTTCCCTTGGGCACTGGAATTGGATTGATCCCGTTTTTCCACATCCAATTTCCATCCACCGCTCTTGCCCTCGGTTCCCCACCCCAAACATCCTCTCTTTCGCGCGGTCGCCGTACCCATCAAATAAGAAAAGCAAAATGACCACAACCCTGCACAACTTCATCGGCGGCGCCTTTGTGCCCCCGACCACCAGCGCCTACATTGACTCGCCCAACCCTTCCACGGGCGCCACCCACGTCCGTGTCCCTGCCTCGGGCCCCGCCGACGTCGATGCCGCGGTCTCTGCCGCGTCGGCCGCATTTCCAGCCTGGTCCAAGCTTCCTCGGGCCGCCCGGTCGCAGTACCTGACCAAAATCGCCGATGCGATCGAGGCCCGGATCGACGAGTTTGCTGCCGCCGAGTCGGCCGACCAGGGGAAACCCGTGGCGCTGGCCCGGGCCGTGGACATTCCGCGGGCGGTCCACAATTTCCGGTTCTTTGCGTCGGCGATCATGCACTTGGGGACGCGGTCGACGGACCTCGATGCGGTGCCGGGCGAGCACGTGGACGCGCGGCTGGTCAACTATGTGCGGCGCGAGCCGATTGGAGTCGCGGCGCTGATCTCGCCGTGGAGTATGGCTTTTTTTTTTTACGTTGTCCATGAAATGGCCATCCATTAAAGTGATCTTGTCCAAATATAGATCTGCCCCTGTACCTCTTGACCTGGAAGATTGCGCCGTGCTTGGCCAGTACGTAGACTGCCTTGACTCACTTTTTTATTTCATCGTTACTGACGACCACCAAAATAAAGCTGGCAACACCTGCGTATGCAAGCCGTCCGAGTTCACCTCGCACTCCGCGTACCTGCTCTGCGAGGTCCTGCAATCCGTGTCTCTACCCGTCGGTGTGGTCAACATGGTCTTTGGTGACGGTCCGTCGGCCGGTGCGGCCCTGGTAGCCCACAAGCGCGTCCCTCTGATTTCGTTCACAGGTGGCACCGCAACGGGCGCGCGGATCGCGTCGGTGGCCGCGCCCATGTTCAAAAAAATGTCGCTGGAACTGGGCGGCAAGAACGCCGCCGTGGTGTTTGCCGACGCCGACCTGGACCGCGCCGTGGCCACGTGCGTGGCGTCCGGGTTCCGTAACCAGGGCGAGATTTGCCTGTGCACGTCGCGGATCCTGGTGCAGCGGTCGATTTACCCACGGTTCTTGGAGCGGTACGCGGCGGCGGTGGCCCAACTGAAGCTGGGCGATCCGGCGAGTCCCGGTTCCACAGCCGTGACCGTCGGCGCACTTGTTTCGGACGCGCACCGCGAGAAAGTTGAGTCGTACATTGCGTTGGCCCCAGCCGAGGGCGGCGAGATCGTGGTGGGTGGACTGGACGCCACAAAAACCATGATCGCGGCACTCCCATCGTCATCGCGCCGCGGGTTTTACGTGGCCCCCACGGTTGTCGCGGGCCTCCCACGCACCGCGCGGTGCATGCGCGAAGAGATCTTTGGACCCGTGGTGTGTGTTTCCCCGTTTGACACCGAGGCCGACGCGGTCCAATGGGCCAACGACACCGAGTACGGTTTGTGTGCGACCGTGTGGTCCGAGAACTTGGCGCGCGCGCACCGCGTGGCTGCGCGCTTGGACGTGGGCACCGTGTGGGTCAACTGCTGGATGGTGCGCGACCTCAACATGCCGTTTGGTGGGGTCAAAGGGTCCGGGATTGGCCGCGAGGGATGGCCGTCGAGCCTCGAGTTCTTCACCGAGGAAAAGACGGTCGCGGTGTTTGTGGGTGCGGATGCTCCATCCGCGTAATGGTGGGTGCTGCGACTGAATGGTGCACCCGTAGATCAATAAAAAAAATTAAAAAAAGGTGGGCTTTTTACATGCACTTTCGCTCCACAATTGACTTGCCGTGCTCCTCGTATTCCTTCTTGGAAATCCACATTTGGTGGAAAGTGCCCAAGCTGGCCAGCACCGACCCGCCCAGCCACGCCGAGAACTTGCGTTCCGGGAGCGTGTTGCCCGACACCACCTTGATCTTGGCCTATTATCACATTTTGCAGTGAGTTACACCCATATAACAAAAAAGGAAATAAAACATACGCCAGGGTACATTTGGTGCAACTCATGCACAATACGTTCCGAAAACCCGGGGACCTGTGTCGCGGTCCCACCTGCCAGCACCACGTTCGCCAGCAAGCTCGGGCGCACGTCCGCGTCTACCGCCGCCATAGCTTTCCGAATTAGGTCCGGAATGGACAAGATCGGGTTCGCTGACACGGGCCCCGGGAACACGGTTCCCGAGGGCACGTGCAGGACTGTGGGGGGCGATCCGTCGGCGGGCGGCGCGCGCGGGGGGATAAACTCGGCCCGGATCGCGTACTTGGCCGGCTGGAACAGCGCTTCGGCCAACCGGTACCGCTCGGTGGTGAACTGGTTGTGGTACCCGCACGTGAACTCGTGCGCGCGGGTCTCGGGTGGAGCCGGGCTCGCCGGTTGCGTCTCGTTGAGAAGGCTGGTCGGGCAGACCATGGTCGAGTGCTTGAAGTCGTCGAATTCGCGCTAATATATCTTTTGCAGTCAAATTTTCCTTGGCCGCATCATCAAATCCAAAAATGGTGAAGAGAGGTACATACAAGCATGGCATAGTCGTGGTACCCCTGTGACGTCCCCGCCAACCGCTCGGTCCGCAGATCCACCGACGCCGGCATCGCCAGTGGCACGGGACGTTTGCCCTTGATCAGATACCGTGGAGCAATGTCGATGCGGTTGAAATCAAACGTCAGGTGCGCCTGGTGCGAGACAAACTCGCCGGCAATGTGTTGGCTGGTGGCAGCTTTTTGAAGCACGTAGCCCTCGTGCACGGGCGAGACGGACGTGGATCCGCCACCGCACTCGATCACCAGACTTGATCCGCGACCGGCTGCGAATCTATTTTGATTTGGAACGGAAGTTATCAGTGATCTCCGCAACACAAAAGGCAATAAATAAAAAGAAAAACGGACGCCGAGAGAACCGGCGCCTTGGCCAGGAAAAACGCCGGGAAATCAAACTGCTCGAACGCAATCTCGGTCATGCGCTCGCGGGACGCCTTTGGGTTCCAAGCCGGCTCGACCATCAGCAGCGGGTGCTCGGTCGGGTCGGTGCGCAGGTGCGACAGGAACGTGTGGTCGAGCAGTTCCTCGAACGCGTCCCAGTCGGCCACTTTTACATTAAAAATGGTCAGTATATATAGGGACAGGCCAAGGTATAAGGATATGTAGTACCATTGCCGTCCACGATCGGTCGCCGCAACTCCATGCCCGCGCGCCAGCTCAGAGCCCGTTGCTCGCCCGCAAACCACTGGCCGGGCCGTTTCCGGCGGCCGGCTCCATTATTGGCAGCACGACCGTTATTGTTGTCGCCGTTAGGTTGGTCAACGTCCATGGGCGTCGATCCATCAGCGGCAGCGGCACCATTAGTGGAATCAGAGGAGGGCAAGTGGCCCAGGACCGACGGAATGTACGCTGCGGGCGTGTCGTCGCCAGCGTACCCAGCTTTGGTGTACGAGTGGCCGACGTCAAGGACCAGAGCCGATACTTCGTCTGTTATTCTTATTTTATTAGTCAATAGTGCCAATATATTTATATCGGTCTATGGTACCGCCGCCAAAGGTCGCGGTGGCCATTTTTTCTCTTGGTTTATTCGCTTTTTTAAATTGAAAGAGAAAAGGAATGACGCGCGTCAACGAAACCGAAGCGATCGCTGCCCACCGCACGCGTATCCTGGCCAACCTCGCGCCCCTGCGCCCGTCACGAGCCCCGCCGCCGCTCTACGGCCTGGAACCCCAGCTTCAATCTGTAAAAATATTTCCTCCGCTTTTCAATGTACTTTATTCATGCATGCACGATATACCAGCCTAGCTCTCAGCCATTCTCGAGCGCACGCTGTTCCATGGCGAGTCCAACTCGGTGCTGGTGCTCGGTCCATCGGGTGCCGGCAAGTCCATGGTTCGTTCACTTTTCCATTGAAATTTTAGCAAAGTACTGACATACTTGCGCATGTAACAGCTCGTGAATACCGCCTTACATCAACTGGCACCCACACCGATCGGGACTACGCCTCCGTACCGCCGGCTCGATCTGCACGGCGATCTGCACCCCGACGAGAAATCGGCGTTTCGCGACTTGGCCGTGCAGCTCGCGGTATCAGAAGACTACGACCGACAGACATTTGTACGTCCATGGTTTTTGCTTACTCATGTGTCTTTGAGGATGATTGGATTGACGGTGGAGATATATAGACATCTAACGCCGACGCACTGGTATTCCTGCTCGCCAAGCTTCGGACACCTGACGCCAACAGCAACAACGATGAAGAGGGGACATTAGTACCGCCGCCGCCGCTGATCGTGGTGCTGGACGCGTTCGAGTCGTTTGCGGCCCACCCGCGCCAGACGCTGCTGTACACGCTGCTGGACGCGGTGCAAGCGCACGTTGCGGTCATGGCGGTGGTTGGCATGTCGACGCGCTTGGTACACATTCTTTTCTTTTTTTCTGGAAGCATACAGCGACTGATAACCTTTCTTGGGACAGGACGTGGTCTCGCACCTGGAAAAACGCGTGCGCTCGCGCTTCTCGCACCGCACGCTGACCTTACCCCAACTCCCGCTAGCCGATTTCGAGGCCGCCGCCGCCGCCATGCTCGACTATGACGCCGTCACCGACACCAGCGACTTTAGCGCGCTGGTGGCCGCGATTCACGCGACTCGTGGTGGCCGACTCGCAGTTCTGCGCACCATCGCCTTACCCGCCGCGTACGCACTGAGTCCTACGTCCCCTTCGCTCAACATGTCCACCCTGTGGGCCGCAGCGGGTCTGGTTGCCGGCGGATCCGCGACCCACGGTCCCTCCCCATTGGTAGTGAGTGCGTCGCCGTTACACGCGGCGCTGCTCGCAGCAGCCACCGTAGTGCACGCGTGCGGCCACGACCGGTTCACGTTAGCCATGATGGTGGCGGCGTACACGGACCATGCGCGACGCAGTACCTCCACGGCAGTAGCGGTGACGGGCGGGTTGCCGGCGATCCGGTGGCCGGCAATGCGCGCGGCCGTGTCGGCGGCGTTCCTGGACTTGGTTGCGGCGCGGTGGCTTGTTCCCGCGACGGGAGGGAGCATGGGAGCGACAGATGAGGCGAATATGCCGGTGGCAGGGGGAGCGGCGCTCGAGACGTGGATGGTGGAAATTGGCGCGTCGGTGCGCGCGATCGAGGCTGCGGTGCGCGAGACTCCCGGGACCGACGCGGTCGTTGCGTGGATGCGGCGCGGTTAAGGTTGGTTGGTCGTCCAAAGTTCTTCCGACCCTGTTTCTGCAAACAGCCGTTTTTCCCTCATGCATTCCCCACCGCACATGGAACCTCCTGCGTTTAAAAGAAGGAGCGCTTCCCGCCTCGCCCTGCCGCTCTTCACATCAACCGCGACCGCACAACACTTTGCACACAAAGGAAATAAACAAGCATGCCATTCTCACCCACCCACGCCGACGTGTTTCTGCTCGATGGCGAGACCATGACACCCGAGGACCTGGTGATGCTGAGCCACGGCCGGCACAAGATTGATTTGGCCTCAGACGCGTGGGCGGTTCGTCTACACCCTTACACTTGCTCCTTTCCCCCTCATATCCTCACATGATACAAAAACATATAGCGCATCGCCGAGTCCCGCGCCGTCGTCGACGCGCTCGCATCCTCGGGCAAAGCCATTTACGGCATCAACACCGGGTTCGGCAACTTTGCGACCGTCGTGATCCCGAACGACCAGTTGTCGGAGCTGCAAGTGAACCTGATCACGTCGCACTCGGCCGGCATGGGCCCACCGCTGTCGCCCGCGCGCACCCGCATGCTTTTGTTGCTGCGTATCAACGTGCTGGCCAAAGGGTTTTCAGGGATCCGCCCGGTCACCGTGCAGTGCATGCTGGACGCGTTCAACGCCGGGTGCTTGTCGTACGTGCCCGAACAGGGGACGGTCGGGGCGTCAGGGGACTTGGCGCCGTTAGCGCATCTCGCTCTTGGGTTCGTTTGGACTTTTTTTGGGAAGATTTGGGAATTGGGAACTCACAATGTTGGACAGCATGATGGGAATGGGCAAAATGTACGACCCGGAACTCCAGGCGTTTGACGAGGCCTCCGAAGTGCTCAAGCGCCACGGTCTGACGCCGATCCAGCCTGGTGCCAAGGAGGGTATTATATTCTTTTTTTTTTGTTGTTGTTCCCCAATCCATTTTAATTGACACTTGGTTGTTAGGCCTGGCCATGATCAACGGCACGCAATTCATCACGTCCCACGGCGCCGAAGCCCTGGTGCGTGCCGCCAATGTGGTCAAGCTGGCCGATGTGATTGGCGCGCTGTCGCTGGAAGCCCTCGAGGGCACGCCGCGCGCATTCGACCCCAAGATCCATGCCGCGCGTCCCCACACGGGCCAAGTGGCGTCGGCGGCGCGTCTGCGTGCGCTGCTGCACGCGCCCGAGCACCCATCCGAGATCTTTGCCGCCCACATTGACTGTGCGCGCGTCCAGGACTCGTATACGCTGCGGTGCATGCCGCAGGTGCACGGCATGGCCGCCGATACGGTGGCCATGGTGCGCGGGGTGCTCACCACCGAAATGAACTCGGGAACCGATAACCCAATGGTGTTTAGCGAGACGGGCGAGGTGATTTCGGGCGGCAACTTCCAGTACGTGCAATCCATTCACCCTTTCGCTTTCTGGATTTCAAGGTCACTAATTTGGGATAAAATCGAATAGTGGCGAGTACCCGGCCAAGTTCCTCGACTACTTGACGATCGGCGTGCACGAAGTGGCGTCGATCTCGGAGCGCCGGGTGGAACGACTCCTCAACCCGACGCTTTCGGGCCTGCCCGCGTTCCTGGTGGACCAGGGCGGGTTGAACTCCGGGTTCATGATTGCGCACTGCACGGCAGCGGCGCTGGTCTCGGAGAACAAGCAGATGTGCATGCCGGCATCGGTGGACTCGATTCCGACGTCGGCTGCCAAAGAGGATCACGTCAGCATGGGCGGTACGACATATCCCTCTCATTTCATATATTAAACAACTCATAATAACGATGAACAGGCTGGGCCGCCCGCAAGTGCCTTAAAGTGGTGGAGAACGTGGAGCGCGTTCTGGCGATCGAGTTGTTGGCGGCGGTGCAAGCGCTCGAGTTCCACCGGCCCAAGAAATCAACGGCGGCGCTGGAACGCGTGGTGGCGCTGGTGCGGTCGCGGGTGCCGCGGTACACGCGCGACCGGTTCATGGCCCCCGACATGGAGGCGGTGCACGATCTCATCAGGACCGGCGCAGTGTGGAACGCGGTCGCCGAGCTGGTCGGCGAGCCGCGGGCGTCCGAGCTGGTACACGCATAGATTGACTTGAGGGCAAGCAATAAACACACTTTATATTGTCCGTTCGTCCACTGTAGTCCATTTGGCCGGGGGTACCTTCATCTCGCCGCCCACGACGTCAGTGGACCTCCACCAACGATCCATGGCGCCTCACACTCGATCGAAAAATACACAAAAGGACATAAAAAGCAGAGTGGTATAAGATACGAAATAGCAAAAAAGAACGGGAGGCCGTCAAGCGACAACCACGTCGAAATCGTCCTCGTACGCCTCGAGCACCGTGCGCGGATGTGATGGCAAGGCCGCACAACCAGTTTTGGCTGCCGAATGCGAGCCTCGCTGGAACGAAGCTTGATGGAACGAGTCTTGCTGGTACGAGCTATGCTGAAGCGAGTCGCTCTGGAATGAACCTTGCTGAAGCGAATCCCCTTGCCGAAGTGGGCCTTGATGGAGCACTGAGCGATGCTCCAGATATGACGTTTCGATGGACAGTACTAAATGCTGTTGCTGCAGTCTTGCGCCTGATGACTGGGAGGGTGCCTTTTTCAGAAAGGCGGCACAGAGGTCGGCAAGGGTCCTAGTATTCAGATCCTGTATGGATAGGCTCGGTGAGTCATTTACAATTGCAATGTAATGAAAAAAAAAACACGGACTCGGACAGTGAGAATGCATCCCAAAGTACTGCTGCCACCAGCGACACCGGCACGCACAGAAAGGACATCAACAGCACCGGCCGCCGCGGCAGTTGCAGCGACGGCCGTGCGCAAAAGCATTTCCGGAGCAAGCGTAATGCTGCCACTATATCCGCCGCAGCGGATGGAAGTACTGGTATGAACTGGGACCGTCTGACCAGAAGGCAGCACGCACTGCATGGCCACAGAAGCGCCGGGGCCGACAGCCAGAGGCGAGGGAGGCGGGGACGGCGGCAAAAATGGCTCGGACGTAAACTCGGGGGAGAAGGGATTCACGTACATTGGGGAGCGCATTTCATTAATGTTGGTGTGATAAAGGAAGTCGTCGTCGTCTTCCTCAAAGGGAACGAGTGTTGTTGTGGTGCGGGATTGCATACTGATTGATTTTTTTTTGGAAATGTTCAAAGTGAAAGAGAATCAATTCACATCGCATATCATCCCTTCCCTACTACAATGGACTTCCAATTTTGTGCTGCAACTAGATTATTTACCTCATAGCGCATAAAAAACAACGAATTTCGCTATTCTCGCTTCGTAAATAGAAAAGAACGAAATATGGCCTTGGACTGTGCCTCTACCTCGATTCATTGCGGCGCACGGATACCGATCGGACACCACCGACCCCGTTCAAATCCCTTCGTCTTGCTTTCGGTCTTGCTTGTGCTCCTTGGACTTGCGTTTGGTCCTACACCCTGTCAGGGCTACACAAACTTGACGATTGGACTCTTGCTGCCAACCTCTGCCTCACTGAATATTATTTGTATGTATATATTTCAATGTTGGCGCCTCGTGGTCCAAAAGGAATCTGACATGCCAAGCGCTTATCGCAGCTCCAAACTATGTCAGCACAGTTGGAGACCTTGTCACGATCGTCAATTTCATTGCCGAAGCCTGGAACGACCGAGTCGCACATCCAGCTGGTACCATATTTTTTTCTTTTCCTCTTGGTTTCAATCACTCGGCTCAGTATATTTTGTTCCAGGATACCACTTCAATCTCGCTCAGTACGACTCGAAGTTCACGCGGGTGGGTGCCACAACCGCGGCATTGGAAGCAAATGCAGATGGCGCGGTGGCCTACCTTGGCGAATACACGAGCTCAAATACGATCCCAGCGGCGCTGGCAGGTACTTTGATTCTTTTCAAAAATGGTGCACCGTGTTAACAAACAAAAAAAAAAAAAAAACACTACAGGAGGGTACCTAAAGACTCCCCAGTGCTCGGGTGCGGCCACAAGCGACGACTTGTCCAACAAGAGCGATTTCCCGCTCTTTTTCCGCACCATTCCGCCCGACTCGGCGCAGGGGAAATTCATTGCCCAGCTCTGCATCCACTGGGGCTGGACCACCGTAAACTTGGTGGCGAGCAACGAGGCGTACGGTCTCTCCATTTCGGCCACGTTTCTCGAGCAGGCTCAATTGCTTGGCATCAAAATCGCGCGGTCATACTTGCTGGAAATAACGTGGCAGCCGGCCGACTACTCGGTTATTGCCGCCCAGCTGGTGACCAGCAACTCTCGCATCGTGGTGGCTCTCGGTGGAGCAGACTACTTTTATGGCATTTACAATGCTACCCAACGGGCCGGATTCGGACGAGACTGGGTGTGGATCGGCCCTGATTCGGTTGCGTTGCTGGACAGCTACCTGGCTGATGCGCATCTGTCGCCAGCGCAGATCGAGCTGTACACGGGGATTCTGGTCGCATGGCCGGCCGAGGCGGCCCCGGGATTCGCCGAGTACGAGACCATGGCGGCGAGCTGGACTTCTGTCATGGGCAGCACCAACACCGACTTTGCTTCCACCCCATATGCCCTGTTTTTCGGGTCGTGCTTTCAAGTCGTGACCACCGCGCTCATGAGAATTATCGCGCGTGTCGGGCTCCCTGCTGTCTTGGCAAAGTCGTATTCAGTGACGCTCGATGATTACTCGATTGGCGTCGACACTGTCAGCGGCCACACATCGTTTGACAGCTCTGGCAACCGCGAAGGGTACAATTTTTTTTTATTCGCTTCCTCAGTGGCAGTGGTCCTCATGCCTTTCCTTTTATGCCGAAAACACAGCATATTCGAAGTGCGCAATCTGGTCTCGGGCGTCATGAAGACTGCCTACCGGTCAGACGCGAGCGGAGACCTAACCCTCATTTCGCAACCCGCGTTTCCCGACGGCTCAAACACCGTGCCTCCATGGGAGCCAATCTACACCGTGAGCGTTCCGCGCGAGTCCAACCCGTTTGTCGCGACGGTGCTTGCGGCTTCCAGTTTGTGCATTGCCTCAGTCATTGGTTCCTGGGCTTACATTGTGTACCATCGCAATACGCGCCGCGTCAAGCATTTGGGAATCCCGTTCACATCTGTGCTCTGTCTTGGGCTGGTGGTCTCGCTGCTGTCGCCTGCGCTCATGGCCGGCAATCCCTCGCAATTTAAGTGCGCAGCGCAGTTCTGGGCGCTTGTACTGGGATACTCTCTGTCTCTGTCGAGCCTTTGGATCCGCAGTTATCGCATCTTCAAGGTCTTCGACAAGTGCGTCCTATTTTTTTAAAATGGTTTGGACGTGAGCTTTGCGCTGAGACTAATTGACAAAATGTTTTCAGCCGCGTGCTCTCCAAATCCCAATCGCTGAATATGCGCTCGCTAGTCATACGAATGCTCATTTTGCCTGTATCTCAAGTGGCTATCCTTGTTCTCCAGCAATTCGTTGGGCCCATGGTGCCCAGTTCCCTCATCTTCAACAACTCGCAGCAGTATACCTGTCGGGATGTAACATTGACGGGTGGCGGACGATATTTGATTGTTTTTGCGGCTGGACTTGACTGGTACGCAGCTATTTTCTTGATTTCCGGTAAAGTGCCTGAAAAGTCAAAAACACGAATAGTGCGCTTCTCGCCATGCTCGCATACGTCTCGTGGAAAATTCGACAAGTCCACACGTCCTTTAAAGACTCCGTTTACGTGGCCTACACGATGCATCACTTGGTGGTATGGTTGGCTTTTTCTTTTTGGCTCCCAAGTCAGGTGAAGGTTACCTTTAACCAACTCTTGAAAAAAGATCGCAGC
This sequence comes from Blastocladiella britannica, assembly GCA_025349905.2. Classification (NCBI taxonomy): domain Eukaryota; kingdom Fungi; phylum Blastocladiomycota; class Blastocladiomycetes; order Blastocladiales; family Blastocladiaceae; genus Blastocladiella; species Blastocladiella britannica. Next base: position 14,512 of record MU624857.1, read on the forward strand.
ACTTGTTGCGTTTCCATTGATTATACTTGTTGGCTCTGGAAGCGTCGTGATGAGCTTCTTTATCAAGAGCATTGCTGTTATTTATTCCAATCTGGCAATCTTTGTGACGATGGGTATGTACCCTTCTTACTGTAGAATCACTCCTCCGTGGTGGCTCACTTGTTGAATTACTCCTTTCCAGTTGCCCGCCACGTTATTGTCCTTCCCGAGAAAACGCATGCAGATGCAGGCCAAATGGTGGAATCGGAGATGGACGGCGATCGATATTCTGTTCGAGGCGGAACAGGCACTTCTACAAGCGCGCCTCCTGTCACAAACCACAAGGTACTTCACCCATTTCCTTGCTTGATGGTGCACAAGTAGCTGATATGTAAAACATACTCCAGCCGACAATTTTCTCTGGTGTATACGCAATCAAATCCAGCACTGGGATATTGCGAAGGTGGAAAAACACCGAGGTGGTCTTTTACTCGACCGAAGGTACCCCATTTTAACAGTTACAACAACGGCACACCCCGAAAACTCATTCCTATTGCTTCAACCTCAAGGAATGATTGCTTTTTTCAAGCCCACTGGGACCGCACCAGGCATGGTATTCCACCTGCGACGTTGTATATTGGAAGCAGATCCCATCGACTCTCCGGGCTGCATTGTCCTGTCCCACCCGGGTGCCATGCCCGTGGTCATTCAGTTCAACTCGGCTGCGGACCGCCAGCGTTGGGTGCAGGCACTCACGCAATCTGGCGCACTTGTCCGTGACGCGACATCTGGCGGGTCTGGCGCAAGTGGTGGAATTGGGGCTGGGATCATCAGCCGCACGCGATCTTTTTCCATAAGCAAGGCCCGAAAGTACTCGACTGGAAGCCAGAGCAAGACAAACCATGTGTCGGGACCCAGGATACTTGCCACCTCGGCTGGTGGCACGGCTGCGTATCCGGTCGCAGCAGCACCCCGAGGTAGCAGCGCCATGAACAGTAAGCCCAGCACCGCTTTTACACTGACTGAGTTTGGTGGAGAGTGAGTTGGTTTGGAAATATATTATGATATTGTTCTCCGAGATCCCTGCGCAATTATTCGATGAATTTGAAGCGAAGTTCGCACATAAGCAAAATGGTCGAAATACTTTGCCTTTTAGGTGTACTATATACTTGACACCAGGATCAGGATTCGCAACCGTCGTCGGTTACTCTGACAATCATTCCGCCATATGCAGGTAAGATCCTTTCTCGTGCTGCTGGGTCTGATCTGGAAATGCACTGCTTATCAAACTCTTGGCTTTGGGCTGATCTTACCCACCCTAACGTCAATCACGGTCGCTGGTATAGCAAATACCCGATTTTGGGGATTTTCATTTCTAATAACTGCAATGGTTCCCTTTTTCTGATGTACAGCGCCTGGTTACACCACAATGCTGGATCGACTACTTCAAATTGTAAATTACGTTGCAAACGACTATAATACCTACGTTGCCCACCCACGAGGTTAGTACTCTTTTGCACTGCGATGGGCTCGTAATATTGATAACCAATATATTTTGATGCACAGGTTTCCATTTCACACTGGACCACTACGATTCGAAATTTACGCGAAACGGCGCGGCTATTGCAGCGAGCACAGGCGTCGCCAATGGGGCCGTCGGATTCATTGGAGAATGGGCTTCGTATGCCACCCTGTCATATTGAAATCCTGATATACGTACTGATCATGTCATTGATTCTCTCCAGTCGCACAACAATACCAGCAGTATTAGCAGGTGTGTATCCCCCCATGATACTTGTTCTTCGAGTTAAACGTCATATCGTATTGACCACTTTGAACAGCCTCCTATTCCAATGCACCCATCTGCTCTGGTGCTGCAACCAGCGATGAATTGAGCTCTCGAGAGGATTTCCCACGATTTTTTCGCACCCTGCCCCCTGATTCTGCGTCAGGGCGCTTTCTCGCACAACTATGCAAGCTGTGGAAATGGGACACGGTGGTCTTGGTTGCGTCCAATGAAGCATATGGTCTCTCGTGTATGCCTTTTTTTTTTCATCCATCACGTGCGGTTTCATCGCAATAACCAAAGGGAAATGAGTCGACAGTGGCGGCGACATTCCAGGCGCAAGCTTCACAACTTGGACTGGACATTGCCCGGAGCTACTTGATCCAAACAACTTGGGAAGATGCCGATTACGCGTTGCTCGCCTCGGAAATCCGGTCCAGTCCAACCCGGATCATCGTCATGCTCTCGGAGACCGCGTACTTTTTGCCATTGTTTCGCGCTTCACTCAAGGCAGGATTCTCGACGGGCTGGACTTGGCTCGGGTCCGATGGCTTATCTGAGCTCCCCGGATTTATCCTCAGTTCCAGCATGACCGCGGCCGAAAGCACTCGCTTGAACGGCTTGGTCATTTGCTTTCCGGCCGAGGCCGCACCCGGGTCAACTCGCTTTGACTCGGTGGCAGCGCGATGGGCCGCTGACCGTGGCAATGATTGGCTCTCTTCTACTCCGTTCGCGCTGTTCACTGCGTCGTGCTTCGAGGTCATGGCCACCGCGTTCATGCAGCTCGTTGACCGGTTCGGATACGCAAGCGTCGCTTCGCGAACGTCATCGGCATCGTATGCCGATTATCTTATTGACATGGATACGGTCACTGGAATGGTAAAGTTTGATGAAATTGGAGACCGAGATGGGTCCGCTTTTTTTCTGTTTTCCTTTTCTCGCTATACTCAAATACTTTGAATGCAGGGCATACTACGTGCAAAATTTCGTCCGAGGCGCATTCAACAATATCTACCGGTCAAACGCCAATGGCACCCTGACGGCGCTGAGTGTGCCGGTCTTTCCTGATGGAACCAGCACCATCCCACTCTCGCATCCAGTGTTCACAGTCGTGATTCCGGACCTCAACGACCCTGGTATTTTGGCCATTACAATCCTCACAGCTATTGCTATTGCTATTTTGGTCGCGACATGGTCATACCTGTATTATCACCGCCGCGCGCGCCGGGTCAAGCATATTGGCATCCACTTTACGTCGCTGTTGTGTATCGGCATCATCATGACGCTTGTTGCGACGTTCCTCCTTCTCGGCACTCCAACACGGCTCATGTGTGCTGCTCAACATTGGACGCTGGTCTTGGGCATGTCCTTGTCCATGTCCAGCCTGTTTGCCCGTAGTTATCGCATCTACAAGGTCTTTGACAAGTACGATACCCAATTTTATTTCAGCCATCGTTCCCGACTTGCTCACTGACTATTTGACCATTTTAAAAAGTCGGATCCTTGCTAAATCGCATTCGCTCAATCTCAAGAGCATGGTCCTTCGCATGCTCGTCCTTCCGCTGGCCCAACTCATCCTCCTCGCGCTCCAGCAAGTGTTGGATCCATTGCTGCCGACGCCCGTGTACGACGTGATGACCCAGACCGCTCAGATTTTCTGTGCCGCAGCCCCCACATCAAATGGCATTGGCAATGTCCTCTTGTATTCCGCGTTTGGGATCGACGGGTACTATTTTTTCGATGTATATGTACTTTGTTGGTGTTGTTGACTCGTACATCGTGTAAGTGTAGTCTGTTGCTTCTCATGCTGGCGGCAGTGTCGTGGAAAATCCGGCTGGTCCACACGACGTACAACGATACCGTGTTTACTGCCTACGCCATCCATAACCTGATTGTACGTGTCTCTTTTTGTTCTTATTTCTTCTTGGAGCAGGAAAAACGCGAAGCTCACATTTTTTTTGCCTGGCGTCCCAGCTGACAGCACTCATTTGGTTCCCATTGCATGTACTGCTCAACTTGAGTACCACTGCGAGTGTTTACGTCCAGGGCTCTGTCACGATTTACGCGTCCTGTGTACTTTACTTTGCCCTCCGTATGTCTATTTGTTTTATTTTATTTTTTGCTTTTGTTCAAACTGACTGTCCCGTATGATCCAGTCGCTCGCCATGCGATTGCGCTCCCAGAAAGGACAGGTAACGAGGGCGGGCAAATGATCGAGTCAACGGTCAACAATGGGAGCGCATTTGCCGGCAGCCAAAATACCCACACGGGGACGACGACCGGCAAGGTGGTGACGATCACGGGCACGTTTCCGACCAAGCCGACCACGGGACTGTTTACCAACTGGGTCAACAAGGATCTGCTGCTACATGTCAGCGAAGGTACTTTATTTCATTTATATATTTCTCAGGGGACCTGGGGAACTGAAATGAGCCACATTTGGAACCAGGGATTCTGACGGTGTTCAAGTCCTCGTCCGAGAAACTGGGCGTAGCGTACGTGCTGCGTCGGTGCACGCTGGAACCCGAGTCCCCCGAAACCCCCGGGTGCCTAGTCCTGACCAGTCCCGGGTCGGCTCCCATCATGATCCAGTTCCCAACCTCACAGGAACTGCAACGGTGGCTCCAACACTTGTCGCTGGCTGGCGCGGTCTTTGGCGACCGGTCGCTTTCGTCCGGATCGTCGAGCGGGTCGGGACGATTGCAGAGCGCGGTCGGGCGACTGCGCACCATGTCTACGGTGGCGCCGCGAGCGGTTGGGTTGGCGGTAGCAGTCAACCGGAGCGGGTCGATGCAGTCTCGGCCACCCATACTGACGCAACAGCGGCCGGTGGAGATCATGGAGGTCGATTCGAATGGGCCGAGCAGCGCTCATGCTGTCGGGAGTGTGAGTGACCTGTGATATTGAAGAATACGCCACTCGATGGTTTAAGCGGTCCTCGTCCACGCTACCACTGCCCTCTCTCGCAGCGCTACAAAAAAATTCTTGGATTCTATAGACACCACATTCCTACACTTAATCGACTGGGGACCTTACTCCAGGCAGATATACAGACCAACAATCCCTTTAAATATTATAATGCGACAGCAGCGCACCCTCGGCGGCGCCGCCCTCGTTCTCTTGGCCCTGCACTGCTTTACATTCGTGGTTGCGACCGCAGCATCTCCAGCCCGTGGTGTGCGCTTTGACTCGTCCCAGACTGCGGCCGGGGCAGTGGCGTGGGCACCTGCGGGCTCGGCTATGGCGGACCCTTTGGCCTCCCGATTTGGTATTTCCCGAGCCAGCTCTGGCAGTGGCGCTCGACTGGCAACCGACGGCGCCGCCCCACCGCTGACGGCTCGAGCGGGCGCGTTCCAGTTCTCCCTGACGTGCGCGGACGTGGATGCGGCGCGGTGCGCCAAGATGCTGGGCACGCTGCAGACTGCCGGGACCGTGTACTCTGCGCTGCTGAACCTGACGCAGCCGGTGGTAGTGGCCGCATCGTACATGTCGTTTTGTGCGCACCCGCCGTCGGGGCCCACACAGCAGTTTGGTGGGTCGGGGATCACCACGTCGGGGTGCCCCGCGCGGCTCAAGAACGCGCTCGGGTCGGCGTTCCCGACATCGCAGTGGAACTTGTTTGGCATCGATGGCGTTGACCCAGAGTACACGTACCCGCAGGCGCTCGCTAAGCAGCTGGCGGTCGAGCCGCTGAGTTGGACGGGATCGGACGTCACCGCACAGTTTAACGTGGACGCTGACCTGTGGTTTGAGGTATTCTCGTCCATTTACTATGTTGCAGGGAATGCTCGCTCACCCCCAGCGTTGTGTTTTTTTTTTTTCATAGGGCGACCCGGCCATCAAGGCCACACAAACCGACTCGCTCTACGTGGTCGTTCACGAAATGCTTCACGGACTTGGTGCGTCATTGTCCATTTGATTGAAGGAGGA
>MU624858.1:0-20175 GCA_025349905.2 Blastocladiella britannica
CTGCTTGTATTCCTGCTGCACATTTAAAAAAACTATGCGTAAGCGACATGAATTCTGTTAAGCGGAGCATTCAGCTCGCATGATTGCTCAAGGGAATTGGGTGCATTTGATCTGGAGACTGGGCCTGATCGCTGCATCCACAGTGGTCGCCGGCCTTGTCGTGCAGGTCCACTGCAATAAGGGAGCCATCTCGGTCACAAACATGGGAATCACTGACCTCACTAATCCCTCAACATAAAGTGCGAAAATACATATATTTGCCAAAAATCAAAGTCAAGTAAATCAAAGACGTATAAATTAACGAGGGAAAGCGGCACGAGCGGGTGTTGCCGTGATCCGGCTGAGCAACTTCATATCATTCCGAGGCGTGTCTAGGCTGAATGCCAAGTCCTTGAGCGATGATTCAAAGAACACAATGAATGGGTCGAGCGACTTGTTCTCGCAGCGGAGCGTGGACTGGATCAGCCGCACCAGGCTGGATGGAATGTACACCCGCTGCGAGTTGAGCTTTTGTGTTGCCCGGTCGGCCACGCGGTACGTCTGGTACTCGTCGTCAATATCCTCGTCGCGGTCGTCCAGCGAGTACAGCAAGTCGTTGGTGAAGAGCTCTGTCACCGTGACGGCATAGGCGACAATGTCCACCGACTTGTCGTAATTGTCAAGGTGCATTTGATCTGTCGATTTCGACATATATGAGCAAAAGTGGTGTTGTCAGCTGGAAAATAGCAGAAAATAGCAGAAAATCGCGTACCGCGCGGCATATAGCCCATGGTGCCAGCGGACTTGGTCTTGCGGCTGGAGCGCTCCGTCGTCACCAAGCCAAAGTCGGTCACCTTGATGATAGGGTAATGATCCAGCTGTTGTCGTGCGCAAACGTGAGATTCAACTTCTCAAAACAACTGAAGCCAAAATATTGTCGTACGAAATAGCGAACAGCCTGGTCAGGCTTGATCGTTCCCAAAGGAAGGTTAACAAGGACGTTCGAGGGTTTCAAATCCTTTTGAAGAGTTGGGCATGAAATAAGAACATTCAAGTGACGACCAAAAAAAAATCGCAAAAGTACCCGGAAAATGAACCCAGACGCGTGAATGCCGCGCAAAAAGTACGCAATTTGCAGTGCCGCGAGCTGCTTGGCCGCGTTTCCGATCGGTGTCGGCTGCTTCAAAATTGCGCCCTCCAGATCGCCAGGAAGCCGCTCATACACCCACCCCTGGTGCTCCTGCTGTGGTGGGCCATTCTCGTACCATCCCATGTCAATGTCCTGCTGGCGCAAGTCGCGCTCAAATTCGGCCAGCTGGGACTTGAGCACGCGCGTCTCTCCCAGCAGCCGCACCGCGTAGTTGCTCATGGCCATCGACCGCATCGCAGAGACTTCGTGCGCGGATGGCGGCTTGTAAAACACCTTGACGATGAGCGGCGAGTTTTCGTCGACCACCAGCCGCGCCAGAAACACCGAGCCCTGCCCACCGGTAGCAATCAGTCGCAGCAGTTTCACCGCGCCCATCGGGCCAAGATGGCCCTGGGAGCCCGAAACCATACCCGATGGAGCCGACATGCCGTGGCCCATAGGCCCAGCCAGCGGCGTGTGTACCTGGCCGCCAAAGTGGCGTGCAGGCAAGTTGGACTGCGCTGGCGTGAGCGGCGGCACAGCACCGGCAGCGGCGGCGCGGCCAAAGGGTGTGTATGCGGGCTGAGCGAGGGGCCGCTGTTGCTGGGTCGAAAAGTGGTGTGGGGGCTCAGCTTTGACGGACATGCCGCCAATGTCGTGGCGAATGGCGTCGACTTCGGCCGGCGGCGGAGGCGGCTTGGTTGGCGCGGTGATCACCATGCGTTCGGCGGTGCGGTACTGCGATGCGATCACTGTATATGAGGTTTTTTCTTGGTTGGTTCCTTCATTTTGACCCAATAAGTAAATAAATGAGAATGTATACCAGTGCGCTTGCTCGCGGCAGTGCGAGAGCGCGTGATCGGGCCGCGGTTTTCGGCCGCATCATCGTCATCGTCGTCGTGGCTGTCGTCCTCACTCCCGGACGAATCCAGGACAATCGGGCCGGACGAATTCGAAACGGTGACCGAGGTGCGCGTGGTGGAGGTGGTGGTATTGGCGGCGTCGTCCGACGTGGCCATGTAGCTGCCGTCGTCTTCCTTTTCCTCGTCGTCCTCGTCGTCGTCCACCTGCGTGACTGGGCGCAAGTACGCCTGCAACGCGCGGTCAAACATGGTGAACCGGACCTCGCCGTGTCCGCGGGCCGGCTGCGGGTACGTCTTGTACGGGACGTTGCGCACGCCGACCTCCTTCTTGTAGGTGCGAAACACCGGGAACCAGTCGGCGGCCGACGCCGGGTTCGGGAGCGACCCGATGCGGTTGCGGGCGGCGTCGCGGGCAATGGCCTCCCAGTGCTCTTTGCGCCAGCCACTGGCCGACAGCGTTTTGTACGGCACCACCTGGTCGGGCCGTTTCTCGATCACAAACTTGGCGTACGCGAGCAGGTCGTCAAAGTACGGCTTGAGGCCGGCGCGCATGAGTATTTCCGCGGATGAGGATGCCATCCTTTTATATAATTTTGTTACTGGTTGGTCCTTGTTGAAGAGCAGCAAGCGAATGCAGCGAGTGAGATTCAAGAAAAGATACACTAACAGTTTTTGGCCAAAATAAAAACAGATCATTGCTTTTTCTTGCCCGCAGCCGCCGCAGCTACCTCCCGCGCCGCCGTCTCCTTGAGCTGGCGCTCGTTCTCCTCGCGACCGGCCTTGAACGCCGTCCGGAACCCCTCAATGAACCCCATTTCCTTGGGCACGCCTCCCGGCGGCGTCGGCGGCGGCGCGTGCTTGATGAGCGGCGGCACGTTAAAGTAGGCGCGAACCGACGCGTTCTTGAGCGCGAGGGCCTGGCCCAGCGTGTAGGCGGTGGAGGTGATCCAGTACACAAAGACACCCTACGCATCCACCACAAACAAATGTTAGTCTCAATTGCAAATCAACCAAAAAGAAAGTTAAGGCCAACATACCGCAGGCATGGCAGCCGTGATAGGAATCGCCGCAATCGTCACAATGCGGAAAATGGACAGGTACTTTTCAGTCTGCGGGTTCGACACGCCCGTCTCGGCGTTCATCTCGATGGTAGCCAGGAACCCCGCCGAGGCAATAATGGGCAGCGCGTAGGTCGGGTCGGCCAGCGTCAGGTCCGGGAACCACAGCATTCCGCCGTCCTTGAGTCCGGGCACGCCCGCCTCGCCCATCTTGCGGATAGCCATGAAGAACGAGATCATGATGGGCGCCTGGATCATGGGCATGGCCACCAGCTTGAGCGGATTGATGTCGTGCTTGGCGTATAGCTGCTGCATCTGGCCCGTGGCCCGGTGCAGCGCGGCCGTGTCCTGGGTAGCCTTTGCCGCGTTCATTTCGGCCATGATGCGCTCGGTCTCGGGCCGCAGGTTTGCCATCTTGGCCGAGTTCCGCTGAAGCTTGATGAACAGCGGCGTCAGGCCCGCGCGAAGCACCAGCGTGCAGGCAATGATGGACGCCCACCACGGCAGCCCGCCGGCCACGTGCAGCGCCTCCAGGCCCTGTTGAATCCATCCGACGGGCGTCCACGACGAGGCCAGGCCCATGGCCTTGAGGTCGCCAATGGCGTGCGCCGACTGTGCAATGAACTCGGACACGCTCGAAACGTCCGGCATGGCCACATCTGTCGGGGTCGCGCCGCTAATCACGGTGTTGACGGCTTCTGTTGGTGTCGTGGTTGTCGAGAGGACCGGCGCGGCGGCCGCCACGGGGGCCGAGGAAGCCCAGCGAGGACGCGTCAATGTCAGTGCCGGACGCGATGCCAGCAGCACCTGGGTCGTGGTGGCCCGCAGCACCAAGGGTCGGGACAGCAAGGCAGCGCGCAGCATGTTTATTACAAAATTTCGATTTATAAAATCAACAACAAAAAAATCGCTAAAAAATAAACTTACTCGGCCACAACGCTGCTCGCATCGGCATCGCACAGCTTGGTCACCTTGCCCATAGCAATTGTGGTGCCCTCGCACCGGACCGTGAACCGGCCCAGCTGCGGGTTGTTCTTGAACGTGTCCAGCACCACCGGCTTGGCGCAGATAATGCGGGCAATGCACATGGACCCCTTCTTGACAAACTGTGGCGGCTTCTTGGTGCGCTTGCCGGTCTTGCGGTCGACCGTGTGCAGCAGCGCGTCGAGCGTCATCTCCTCGGTGGCATTGTGCACGTGCAGCACCGCGTCGTAACCGGCCGCAATCAGGGTCTTGGTCTCGACAATGACCAGGTGCGCCTCAAATACGGTGGCCGCCCGCACCGGTTGAATGACGCTGCACAGCACCGCGCCATTGACCACATCCTCCTCCTCGATCCCGCGGACCTTGATGTCGACATTGTCACCCGCCTGCGCCGCAGTGACCTCCGTCTCTTCGACCGAGATCGAAATCACCTCGCCGCGGACATTGTTGGGCACCAGCAGCACCGACTGCCCACGGACCACGCGGCCGGCCTCGATCTTGCCCATGAGCATCGTGCCCATGTCCTTGTACTTTGCGGCAATTGGCATCAGCAGCGGCGCCATGGCCAGCTTGTGGTCAACGGGCAGCGCGTCCAGCAGCTCCAGGAGCGACGGGCCCGAGTAGTACGGGCACAGCTGCGGGTCGACGCGGTCCTTGAGGTTAGCGCCCGAGTAGCCCGAGACGGGCAGGAACTCGAGGTCGGTCTTGGGGTTGTATCCGCACTGCTTGAGGAACGGCAGCAGTTTGCCCTTGCACTCGTCGTACCGTTCCTGGGACCAGGCGACGGTCGGGTCGTCCATCTTGTTGATGACCACCACCAGCTTCTTGACCCCCGCGGTCTTGACCAGCATCGCGTGCTCGCGGGTCTGGCCTCCGCGCTCGAACCCCGTCTCGAACTCACCGCGGCGGGCCGAAATCACCAGCACGCCGACGTCGGCCTGGTTGGCGCCGCCAATCATGTTGGGCACGTACGACTTGTGTCCCGGCGCGTCCAGGATCGTGTACTTGCGGTGGTCGGTCTCAAAGTGCGCGCGGCCCACCTCGACCGTCTTGCCCTTGGCCCGCTCCTCCTTGTTGGTGTCGAGCGCCCACGACAGGTACCACGACTCGCGCCCCGCCTCCTTAGCCTCACGCTCGTACTTTTCCATGGTACGCTTGTCGACCTGTCCAGTGAGGAACAGCAGATGACCGCCCATGGTGGACTTGCCGGCATCTAAATTTTTTTTTTTTCAAAGGTATTTGAGTCGATCCATCCCAGCTCTATTGCGTATATAAACAACATACCGACGTGGCCAATAAAGACAATGTTGAGGTGCTCCTTCTGGGTGGCAAAGAACTCTTCTGCAAGCGCCTGGTCCTCGGCACTCAGCTCTGGTGCCGGGATCGGGGCGGCAGCAATGGGGGTGGGTTCGGATGCCTCTGTTACCATTCATTTTTACAGTGAGTTGGTTTGGTCTTGTCGCTTTCGAGTCAAACAGAGAGACATACTCTTGGGTGTGCTCGTCGCCGACGCGGGCTTGGCAGTGGTAGCAGCAGCAGCCGGAGCAGCGGGGGTAGCGATGGGAGTCTCGGCGCGCTTGGGAGACGGTGCGCGCTTGGGCGACGGAGCACGGGCAGCAGCAGCGGATGCCGCAGGAGCCGGGGTCGGAAGCACTGCCACCACCGGAGCAGGTGCAGGGGCAGCAGGGGCCGGAGCTTTCATCCACGACGGCACAAAGGCCGGGGCGCCCATGTTGGGCTTGAAGGACGAGGCGCCAACGTTGAGCTTCTTCTTTTCGGGGGCGGGCGGTGGAGCGCTCATACTGTTGTTGATTTGAATTTGGATTTTTGAGATATTGAAAGAAAAGACCTGGTCGTTGTTGACGCGCGACAAAAAAAAAAAAAAATTCAAATTGAAAATTGAAAATGGCCGCCGCCCGCCAATTCGCGCTCGGAGCCCTCGGGGGCACGCTCATTGGTGCCACCCAGTTCCAGTTCTCGCGCACACAGCTGCACCACGACTTTGCGTACCTGTCGCACCGGGTGTTGGCACTGAGCGCGTCGCTTTCGGCGGCTGATCCTTCCACTACTCATCGTTCCGCCTTGCCAGTCAGTACCCAGTCCACATCTATATTCTATCCACCATACTCTGATAATAACGGTCGTTTGCAACAGCCCACATCATCATCTACAATGCGCTCGCACACGGACCGCCTGGCCCCACCGCCATCGCTTTCGGCGTCTTTTGCCGACGCCTGGAACGCGCTGCTGGCGGTGTCGTCGCGATCCCTGACTGGTCGCTACTAGTGTGAGTGTCAATATATATTTTCTCTTGTTAGTCGTCCCCTTCGCTGTCACTGTCGCCGCGCCGCGTCGCTGCCCCTACTGCCTTGAACGCGTATCCGGATCCTCCAGATCCTGCTGATGTTGCCGTCTTTCCCGGTGCCCGGTACTCGTCGGTCTTGAGGAGTGCGCCTTGACTGCAATGTATCCATAATCAGTAAGGCAATCTCCAGTCAAAAAAAAAAAAACAAGGACGACATACCTCAACAACAAGTGCTCCAGATCCAGCGACGTAATGACCCGCGGCTTGCCCTCGGCCTCCACCTCCACTTCCAAGTCGTCAATGACCCGCACCATGTTGCTGACCAAGCTGCCGCCGCGGTACACTTGCAACACGGGCAGCGCCACCGGATCCATGTCCGGATCAGCCGCCGCAGCACGGATCCGGACAAACTTGGCTCGCGCGTACCGAGAGCTCAGCGGGATCAGCAGGCCGTTGAGGGTGTTGCAGTCCGGGATGGACTTTATAACATACATAAGTCAGCTATGGCTGGCCATGAGGTATTAAAAACAAGCGTACCGGCTCGTAAATGTGCACAACGACCGCCGTACCCCGCGGCACCTGCTCAATCTCGCGCACAAATGCCGTGACCCCAATCTCGCGGAACGTGCCGTACACTGGCCTCGCATCGCGCTGCTCGCGCGACATTTGCGCCACTCGTGCCGTCCGGTACGCGCGCAACGCAGGGCTCTCATTGTCGTCGCCATTCATTTCGGCGTCGAGCTCGGCCAACAACGTGTCTTCGTCGTCTTCATCCTCATCTTCGTCGCTGTTCTGCCGACTATCCCGCGGCCCCTTATTGCTACGAAGCGCAGCCCGATCCAACGACGCAATGTACGCCGCGCGCTTATCGTCAGCCGCGCGTGCCGCCGACTGCTGCGTGTACCGGTAGTCGGCCAGAACACCTTTCGGGCCGGTTTGGGGTCCGCCGTGCGCTGCGAGCGGAGCACCGCCACCGCCAAATGGTCCTTCGCCCATGACGGCGTCGGGATCGCGGTCGGACTTGTCGGGAGCTTCGCCCATGGCCCGCGGCTCGAGCCCGCCCGAAGTAGGGTCGAGAGACGCGCGCTGGATGGCCTTGATCAGTCGTTCGTCGAGGTCGGTCATTTTTTGTTTTATAAAGCGATGGGAAGCGATGTGAAAAAAGCAATGGGAAATACGATTTTGAAAGAGATTAAACGCGAATCTCGGCCAGGATCGCGTCCGCACCCAACGCCAGGAGCTTCTCCGCGGCCTCGACGCCCGACGTGGCCGACGCCGTCAGGTGGCGCTTGCCATCGACGCTCCAAATGTGCGCCACCACCTTCTCGATCGTGGTCCCACTGGCAATCAGCGACGTGGCCACCGCCACGGGCACCTGGCACCCGCCCTGCACGGCGCGCAGGAAAGCGCGCTCGTGGTCGCAAGCCACGCGCGTCGGGCCGTGCTGGGCACCGCGCGCCAGCCGCACCAGGCCCAAGTCCACCGCGCGGGTCTGCACGCCAACAGCGCCCTGCGAGACCGCGGGCACCAGCTGCGACTCGGCCACGGGCTCCACGTGCACGCGCGCCAGCAACGACTCGGCGCCAGGGAGTCGCTTGAGTCCCGCCACCGCCAGCACAATCGCGTCGTACGCCTGGGTTTTCGTGGCAGCGTGCTCGCCCAACAGCTTGGCCAAGCGCGTGTTGAGGTTACCGCGAATGTCCACAATGTGGATGTCGGGCCGCGCGGCCGCGATCTGAGCGCGGCGGCGGAGCGACGACGACCCAACGGTCGCGCCCTTGGGCAGCGTCGCCAGCGTGTACTTGTGCCCACTGCGTGACACGAGCGCGTCGCGGCGGTCCTCGCGCGGAAGCACGGACGCGAGCGTCAGGGCCGCGGGGAGCTCGGTCTCGAGGTCCTTGAGCGAGTGCTGCACGAACGCCACGTCCCCCGCCAGCAGCGACACCTCGAGCTCCTTGGTGAACAGGCCCTTGTCGCCGATCTTGGCCAGCGCCACGTCCAGGACCTTGTCTCCCTTGGTCGCCACCCCGTCAATGCGGAACCGGTGCGCGGACGACGGCGGTGCCCACCCAGACTGGGCAGTGGCCACGGCCCGCAGCTTCTCGGCGTGCGGCGCGGTCGCCAGCGCCTTTTCCACCAGCCGCGCCTGCGCCATCGCCAGCGGCGAGTTGCGCGACCCTTGCACGATGGTCTGCGCCTCCTCCACAAACGCGCCGACCGCGTCCACCGACATGTCGAGCTTGGTCCCGTGGCCCAGGTTGACAATGTACCGGTGCTTGCCGAACGCGTTGATCATGGCCCGCACTTTGCGCTTGATGTTGTCCACCGGCTCGTACATGACATCGGGCTCCAGGTTGCCCTGCAGCGTCACGTAAGGGCCCGCGGCCGCGCGTGCCTCGGAGGGAACGCCCGCCCAGTCAACCGAGATGGCGTCGTAGATGGTCTCGCGGGCGATGCGCGCCGTCGCGTAGTTGGCGCCGCGCGGGAACAGCGTCATGGGCACGTTCGGGTGGCGCAGTTTCACGCCAACGGCAATGTCCTTGAGGTACGGCAGCGCAAACTCGTAGAAATCGTCCGGTCCCAAGTCGGCCGCGTTCGACTCAAACACCTGCACCACGTCGGCGCCCGCGTCAATCTGCTTGGCCAGGTAGTCGATGGCCACGTCGGCGCATTTGCGCAGCAGCAAGTGCGCCCATTCCGGGTGCATGTGCAGCCACTTCTTGGCCAGGTCCTTGCCAATCATGTACGCCATGAGCGTCCACGGCCCACCGCAGAACCCGACCAGGGCCTTATCACGAGCCAGCTGCGACCGCGTGAGCACCAGCGCGTCATACACGTGCTGCATGATTTCGGGCTGGTACGCCAGCCGCTCGATATCCTCCAAGGTGCGGATCGGGTGCGGGAAGAACGGGCCCGGCTGCATCTTGAGCTCCATCCCGAGCGCCTGCGGAATCGTCATGATATCCGAGAAGATGATGGCGCAGTCGACGCTGTACCGCCACACGGGCTGCATGGTGATTTCGGCCGCGATCTTGGGATCCGCGGTCATATCCAAGAAGTTCTTGTCGCCCTTGAGCTTCAGGTACTCGGGCAAGTACCGCCCGGCCTGCCGGTGCAGCCACACGGGCGCGCGCGGAACACTGCACCCGCGCAGCGCCTGCACAAACAGCGTTTCAATGTACGACGGGCGCGGGGTGGCCATGGCCGCCGCCAACGTGCGGGCGCGGCGGGGCACTAGCGCCACGTCCAAGTGCGCGGCCGCAAACCCGGTGGTGCCGTGTGCTTGGGTTGCCCACGGGGTAGCGGTGGGGAAGCGCGCCGACGGCGGGAGGCACGCGTGCGGGATTCCGGCGCTAGCCAGCGCCAGGGTCGCCTGCGAGCGCGCCCAAGCCGCCCACTCGGCCTCGTCGGCCGTCAGAGCCACGGGCGCCGGCGCCACTTGGCGGCGCGCGGCGTCCGTGAGCCCCTCCAAGCTGTCGGCAATCGAAGCGGCGCGGGTCACGGCCTCGAGCACCACGCGGACCGCCGGGACCACGAACGCGCGCACGACGTCCGCCGATGCCGCCGGCAGCGACTGCAGCATAATACCACCAATGCCGCGGTACCGGTCGCCGGTCGCAGACCGGAACGCCTTATCGGCAGCAACCTTGGCGGCCGCGTAGTCGACGTCGGCGGCCAGGCACGCGTCGCGCAGCGCCGCGTGCCAGTCGAGCGCGACGTCTTCGTCCAAGAAGCACGGCAGCAGCTCCGCCGCGACCTTGGTGGCCGAGAACGCGATCCGGGCCGCCGGAACGCGCACGTCCATGGGCCACAGCGCTAAGTGGTACGTGGCGTGGGCCGCGTCGTACGCCAGCACCGCGCGCTCCAGCAACGGACCGTTGGTACCGGCAGCCGCGACCGCCGTCAGATCAAACACCAGCGGCGCCGAGGACGACGACGCGGGTCCCGCCGCGGACGCCGACGCGACCAGCGCGGCAATGTGGGCGGCGGTGGATGCCGGCACGGCAGCAGCGGGACCGCCGTGCGTGGCCTCGACAATAGCAGAGGCGATGGTGCGAATGACGTGCATGGCGGTGGTGGCGGGGGAGGGAGGCGCCGGGGACATTGCTGTTTTTTATTTCGCAGTTAGATTTTGTATTGGACCGAAAAATAACGCGTGTAGAGCGTACTACTTATTGCGCAAAGAGTATGTCCGTTCCAAACTGGCAGAGGTCAGTCTTGACGAAAGAGCGAGCGAGGTTGCGTTGTCGCGTTTCTGTTTCTGCATCGGCAATACAGTTCAGTGGCGAAAAAGTTCATTGAATTTTAATGCCGTAGATCGGCGGCCATGCGTCAGCTTGCCCTGCCGAGCAACTTCCACGATCGTATTGCCACTACCTTCAACTCATCGTCGCAACTCGCGCGTGGAGAACGGCCGCACCGCCAGATCCACGCCGCCCGCCTGCCCCGCCGCCGCCTCGGCCGTGATCTTGCTCAGCGGAGCCACCTGCGATCCCTTGGTTGCTGCCTTGTGCGGAGTCTAGATATACCGTGTGTCTGTGAGAAAATTTGGATCCACACCATGAATGAGAGAAACAACGTACACTGCCTCCGAACATGGTACCCGCCCCGCACGCCCATAATGCTGCGCATCGCACCAGCGTAGCCCGGCTCTCGGTGGAAGAGGCGGCCCGGGCTGCGTCTGCTTGGCGAGCAGATGCAGACATGCCTCGCTTGCGCTCCGCGTGCCACTGCGTCGCAAACGACAGCAAGGCTGCCCCGCTATCGAGTGCATCAGTACCATCTAGTGGTACCCATGTCAGTGGGACTCTCAATGCTGCTGCTGCCGCGGTCGCAGACCCCGTCGCTGAAGAGTTGCTGGCCACCAGAGCCGATACCACGGGCACGGCCGCCAGTGGGACCACGGTTCCCGGTGGCAGCTGGGACGCGGCCGCGCGCCACTTGTCGGGTACGTTACTGGTGGCAACGCTAATGGCCGCCACTAGGTTCTCCTTCCCGCCCTCCACTTTGCTCCACTTGACCGGTAGCGCATCCATGTGCACTGGGGTCAAGTGGCGCGCGGTGAGCGTGTGCGTGGTTTGCTTTGCCACCGCAGTGGCCATGGAAAGCATCGCCCACCCGGTTGACAAATCTGGATTCACACATGTTATTCCAATTGGCAATCGTTCTGGGGAAACAGTAGACATACATCGTCGGCTGTATCGGTCTCCAGAGGTCGCATGGCGGGCGGGTACTCGGAATGCGTGCACGATTTCAAATACGACGGCGTGCTCTGGCAGCGTGGATGTAGGTACTGCTACGACCAGCCGGTGTGCGTCGTATTTGCCGCCAGTCCCCACCAATGGCAATGGCTATTACATATAGCTGAGTCAGCGTCTTTATCCTGGTCCTTTGCGTATGAAATGAATGCGCACCGTCTCAGTAAACCGCCATGAAGCACTGCCTTGGGTCCCATACGCACGAGCACAATGCACGTTACCAGTGATTGCGCTGCCCGAGAGCACGCCCACACGCAATGATGTCCCGCAATACGCCGCATCCATTGGTAGATCTTTCATGTCCTTTGGCAGCGGGATATCGGTGGCCCTGAGAAGCGTGATTTGGACCGACGTCATGGGAGCGCGCACGTGGGGATGAAGGTGGCAATGCGATTCAACAATGCTCGAGAGGCGGCCGGATCCTGTGATTCCATGGTTTAAGCTCCCCCATATTTGCAAAATAAAATCAAAAGTGAGCCAAACCTCCATGCCCGGCACGCAAAAATGGCCGCGAGGTTGAGTTCGTGGAAGAGTGCACTTCACTCACTGGCGATGTCGGCGATGCCGGCAATGTCGGTGATCGCGGTCGATCCATACTCGCAAGCTCTCGTGGAATCGCCTGTAGACTAGCCGTACGCGGCCGATCCAAGGTCGCCAGCGCGGGAGCTGTCGACAAAATGTGGCGGGGGACGTATCCCTCTTCCCCTGAAGCCAGATTGCGAACCAGAATCCATACGCCGTCACTGTCGTCGTTCGTTCCTCCATTGCTGTTGCTGCCACGATCTAGTGAAAATTCGGACCTGGCAATGGGAGTCCCATCCTCTTGGATCGGGAGCAGCGCTGCAAATGCCGCCACGCCCAGCTCGTGTGTGTTGGGACGAGACTCGTACGGCCGAGTTGCCAGCAGAACGACACTAGATTTGGATTCCATATTTGTATGTATATATCTAGAATTGAACGGATCTAACAAGTGCTGCAAGCCTATGACTTTTTTCTATTGGAGGTAGCGGATCTAGAGCGTAAAAAAGTCGATTAATGGGAAAAGGGAAAGTGAGTGATCCTCTCTTTGACAATCAACAAAATGCTCCCAATTCTCGTAGTAGACAAGATCCTGCGCTTGGCCATTAGCGCCCGCATACCTCATGGTGTAATTTATCCCGAGCGCTACCACGCGTGCCTGATGACGTTACCATACACGGCCATTCCGTCCACAACACGTGCAGTTCTCCGCCAAGTGCCTTCATTTTCGGTCCAAGTCGCATCTCTCGCTGTGCTGCGGGCGTGGGCGGCGGTAGGGGAGAAGCAGGATATGTGCATTCCCGACAGCACGCTGGTCATAGCCGCCACGACCGGTGCCACCGAGATCCTCGCCTTTTGGAAACACCATGGACAATTCAGGGCTAACAGCGTCCAGGTCGTCGCTGCCGCCCAGCATGGACACATTTCGGTACTCGACTGGCTATGGGAAAATGCGCCCGCGCTGTTTACGGGCGAAGACCAGACCGCCGCGATCGACAACGCAGCGTCCGTCAATGTCCTCAACTGGTTCCTGGCCAAACACCAATCGCATGACGTGGCATTCGCGTTTTGCGATCTGTTGCGCAATGCTCTGCTTGCCGGCCGTACTGCCACGTGTCAGTGGTGGGCCGAGCACACGTTACCTGGCCAACCGTTGGCGGCGTGTCGGGTAGCTAAAGTGGACGGAAGTGAGCCAGCGCAACTCGCATTTCACGACCTGGTGACCATGTCTGCGGGCGGGCACCTCGACACTTTGCGGTGGTGGGCGTCCGCCGTGGACGCGGGTACGGTTCCGTTCTTGTCGCCCGAGGAACTGGCCCTCGTCGTCGCCGACAAAGACTACTATGTTCACCACTGCAAGGCCGTGCCGTGGCTGCACCCGGGAATCGAGCTGCTCGAGTGGTGGAGCGACATGCACGCTGCGCGCGGGTTACCGGTGCTGTGCCCGCCCGAAGCGCTGGCGTACACGTCGATGCAGGGCAACGCGGAACAGCTAATCTGGTGGTCGACGGTTGCAGTTCCGCGGTGCGGGGTGCAGGTGGCCATGCCGCTCTTCATTCCGCTCAAGGACCGGCCGCACGAAGTGGCAGCGTGGTGGATCCAGTTTTGCGCCGACACCGAGCAGCCAGTCCCACCGTTCGGGTGGTTCGCGGCCCCTGAAGACCCCGTGGTCCTCGACTGGTGGTACGCGCTTCCCACAAGCATCCGCTCCACCCGAGTGAGCATTGTGCCACCCCGAGTAGAGTCCCTCCCGCGCACTGTGGCAGCGCTGGAGTGGTTCGCGACGCACCCGGTTGATGGCAGCAGCGTGAGCCCGTCCGATGTGATGCGTTCCGCGGTGGCCCACACCAACCTTGAAGCCCTGGAGTGGGTGCGCGGGCAGTGCGACCTGCTGCTCGATATTCCGGACCGGTTTTGGCCGTTGTGGTCCCTCAACAAGCCCGAGCACTTGCCGATCCTCGGGTGGATGGCGCGGCACGGAATCGCCCAAAGGGCCGATACCAGCGGGCTGCTCGGGAACTCGATCAAGGCGCTGGTGGGCGGCGACGGCACTGCGCTTGATCTATCCAAGTTTTGGGCGCGGATCATCCTTACCAAGGCCGACGCTGCCAATGATCAGGAGCAAGAGGCGTTGGCACCCGCCAAGGCGTTTGAAGCGGCCGTGGCCTCGGTTCTCCAGCACATGGCGTGGCAGCCCATCAACCCGCTCCCGATCCTCGACTGGCTGTATGCCACGATGACAGAGCACGGGATGGCGTTCTTTGTGTCCACCACGGACCTGTTGTACGTAATGGGGGACGATCCCACCGGACCACAAATGGATCTGGTGGTGGAATGGGTGGCCCACAAGCACGTGCACGATGGGTTACCACTGCCGGACTGTCGAGTCCACGATCAGCGGTTGCATCAGATGATGGCGACAGCGGTGCGTGGGGCCGGGCTGCTCACGCTGAAATGAATCTTTTTGTTCTCTTTCGGTTGCGACTTCATTTTTCTTTAAATTGCAATGCGCTCAACCATCGCCCCGCAACCGGCGTCAACCAAGCGGTCAGGCCGACCGGCCGGACCACCGCTTGATATTGCCTCGGCCAGCCGCGATGGCATCAGCGCACGCCTACCCGATGGGGCCGCGCTCATGGACGGCATCATTCCGCACTGCCCCGTGTACCGCCCGACCGCTGACCAGTGGCGCGACCCGATCGCGTTTATTGCCACCATCCGCACCGATGCCGAGCGCGCCGGGATCTGCAAAATCATTCCCCCAAAGGACTGGGTGAAGCAGGTTGGCTTTGCGCTGGACACCACTGTAAGTACTCTACCTGCAGTACATGGCGATATATGCTCATATATAAAGAATTAGACCTTCCGATTCCCCACCAGGAAACAGCCGCTGGCCGAAATGGACGCTGGCGCGCGCGCGTCGCTCAATTTCGTCGAGACCTTGCAAAAGTTCCACGCACTGATGGGCCACCCGCTGACGCACATGCCGGTGCTCCAGCGCAAGCCGCTCGATCTGCTGGGCCTTCGCCGGGCCGTGCTGGCCCGCGGTGGGTTCGCGGCCGTCACCAATGGCAAGCGGTGGGCCGAAGTATCGCGGTCGCTCTTTTCCACGCCCTTCGGCCACAACATGCCCACGTACCTTCGCCAGGCGTACGCGCGGTACATTTTGCCGTTTGACGAGTACGTCAAGGGCGCCGAGGAGGGCGAGGCCGCCGACATTGCCGCCGCCAAGGAAGGGGACAGCGTGCGCCAGACGCGCGAGGCGGTGCGTGCTGCGCGCGAGCGGACCAGCAGCGTCGAGGAGCGTCTGCGCGATGTGGAGCGCGTGGTGCTGCTCACTGACACTAATGATAGCAGTGACGGTAACGGTGTCGTCAAGGCCCCGCCGTTGGTTGATAGCGGCAGCGAGTCTGCGACGGCAACAGCCGCATCTGCTCGCACTTCCGCCCGAATGCGAGCCCGTCCATCGAATCGAATCGGTGGTCCTGAGACTGGACTGGGATTGGTGGATTCAAAGCCATCGATAACGCCGCCACCCCTTTCGCTTCGCCGGTCTTGCCGAGGGTCCCTAGCGCTAACTCCGACGCTGCCGTGCGACTCGGGCCCGGACGATTCGGGATGTTGTGCCCCCCAGGCAAGGGGACTGCTGCCGTACCTGATCCCCGACATTGCTTTATCCACACCCAAAGCGCCCCTCCCCGCCGACTACATTCCCGAACTTGGCGCCGAGCACTGCGACTACTGCGGGCACGGCTTTGCGCGCGACCTGCTGCTCATTTGCAACGATTGTGGACGGGCTGCGCACGCCTACTGTCTCACCCCACCGCTTTCAGTGCACCCACGCGACCTGGAGGAATGGTATTGCGAGCAGTGCGTCCGCGATGTGGGCAAAGACTTTGGGTTTGAGGAAGGGGGCGAGTACGGTTTGGCCGAGTTTGTGCAGCATAGCCGCGCGTTCAAGCGCAGCTGGTTTGCCCGCCATGGTGGAGCCACGACCACCACGTCTTCCAAATCCGGACCCTCTGCAGCCACCGAAGCCGACGTGGAGCGCGAATTCTGGCGCATCGTCGAGGCACCCACCTATACCGTGGACCCAGTCGATGTCGAGTACGGCGCCGACCTCCACACCACGGTGCACGGGTCCGCGTTCCCGACCCCCGAGCGCGCGCCCACGCACCCACTGGCGCACCATCCGGCCAACCTCCACAATCTCCCGCTCGCCGAGGGATCGCTTCTCCCACACGTTCGCCGCGATATTTCCGGCGTGGTGATTCCGTGGCTGTACATTGGCATGACGTTTAGCACTTTTTGCTGGCACGCCGAGGACCACGCATTGTATTCGGTCAACTACCAGCATTTCGGCGACACCAAGACCTGGTACGGGGTACCGGGACACGCGGCGGCCGCATTCGAGCAAGTCATGCGCGAAACTGGGCCCGAGTTGTTTGAGCGCGATCCGGACCTGCTGTTCCACATCACCACGCTTCTGTCGCCCAAACGGCTGGTCGAAAACAATGTGCCCGTCACTGGATGCCACCAGCGCGCGGGCGAGCTCGTGGTCACGTTTCCGAACGCGTACCATGGTGGGTTTAATCAGGGAGCCAATTGCAATGAGGTATGCACTTTCAAATGTTTTTTTACATTGTTTCTTATATCATTCAAATCTAGGCCGTCAACTTTGCTCCTCCCGACTGGGTACCCTGGGGCCGCCAGTGCGTCGAAAGGTACGCCGCATTTGGCAAATCGCCGTGCTTTTCGCACGACGAGCTCCTGGCGACCGTGGCGCTGGCGCCTGCCGACCCGCGGCCGGGACAATCGGACGAAGACGCACTGGCCGAGCGCGCGCAATGGCTGCACCCACACCTGGAGGAACTGCTGGACCGATGCAGCCGCGAGTGGGACGAGGTATGCATGCGGACCAATCCTGCGGCGCTGGGCCTGGAGGACGTTCTGGACCCGTGGGTGCTCGAGGTGGCCACCGACGCCACCGCCGTGTGCAGCGACCAGTGCACCGAGTGCGCGGCCTTTTGTTGGTACGTCGCCGTCGAGTGCAGTGCCCATGACGGTGGCGTCCGGTGCTTGAAGCATGCCGAGGTGTGCTGCACATCGGCACATCCCACTCCCACCACGGCAAATCTTGTGATGCCGGCGGAAGCGCCAGAGGCAGAGGATCGAATGGACGTGGATCCGCCGACGGTCGTCAAGTCCGAGAGTTCTTTTTCCAATGGTGGTAGCACTTTTGCACCGTCCGCCACGAACCACACCAAGCACGCCATTGTGCGTTACAAGCTGCCCGACCTGGCCGAAATTGTCCGCAACGTTGGTCAACGCGCCAACCAGTGGCAAGTATGGACCGCCCGCGTGCAGGGGTTCTCAGCGACCCATGCCGCGTGCCAGACGCGCCCGTCCTTGCGCGACTTGAGCGACCTGCTGGTGTACGCAGCGCGCATTCCTCGAGCCCTGGACCCAGCACCGGCCATGTACCACGAGCTGCTGGACCATGTGGCGCGCGTGGTCGCGTGGACGGAAGCGGCGGCCAAGTGGCTCAAGGCCCTTGGGCCCGTGCGGAACACCGGGGGCACTGGTAAGCGGCCTCCAACTTCAGCAGCACCCAATACAATGACAACAGCTGCCGCCACCCCTGCCGCAGTCCGCGTGACGGCCGCCGAAGTACTAGCCATGCGCGACGCCGCTGACGCGCTGTATGTGGAAACCACCGAGACCAAGGCCGTGCTCGCGCTCGCCGACACCATCGACGCCCTTGGTGAAACCGGCCGCCAGCTGGTGGCGCGGATCGAGGACCTCGAAATTGGGATTTCGGTACATTCGGGACCGCCCGCTACCAAAGCCGAGTGCCTGGCGTACCTGGCCGATGCTGCCGCCAAAACCGGGACCAATGGGACGGGCGTCGCCACGATCCTTGTTCCAGAAGTCGAGCACGTGGAGTCGTTGGTGCCGCTGGTGGACTGGCGCGAGCGCGCACAGCAGCTGCTGGCGGTGAAACAGGGTGCTCACCAGCAACAGCAGCTGCAGGAGCTGGAGACGTTGATTGCGGAAGCGGACGGCTTGGATTTGCAGACGTTGCTGGATACCGCGCTGGATGGCGAGTTGAGGGATCGGTTGGAGGAGATCAAGTTGGGTGGGTGTAATTGAATGTTTATATTTATGTGCAGCAATGTATTTGCCGTGACTGACGGGTGGGTGCACAATGTCAAAATTGCATGAGAAAAATGGAAAAAAAAAGAGGACATTAGCTTGCCAAATTGGACTTCAAAAAAATGGGTAACTGGACCACAATTGTCTGCACCCCTGCAAGTCAGTTCACGATGGCGGATCAGCCGCGCATTGGTTGCGCCAAAGTATTTATCGCATTTTGCTTTACCGCTACATGTGCGCTCTCGGGATCCAGGGATCGGTTGAGTTATATAATCGTAAAAAAGGACTGCGTCTCCACCATTGCCGTAAGGGACCAAATCATCCACGAAATCGAGGGCCATTGGCAGCACGAATACAAGCATCAACGCAGCAAGCATCCTCACCATTGTTACTGGATAAGCGGCACTGATCCAGTGGAGAAGCCAGCAATGGTGCCCACGGACGCAAATGTCGTAAAGCTGACGCCGAAATTAATGGGCCGCTCCTTGACGATTGCGGATCGCCGCGTAACGAGATCCGCTGCCAGCGCGTCGAGAGTCGGGTACGCGATCACATCTGGAGCACCCGTCGAAAGGCCAATATCGCTGGCAAGCTGTGCCACGACCGCCGCGTGATACGCATCGTTTGGCGCGTAAAGAATCCGCGGTCGCTGGCACGCCACTGTGGAGGATCCGGCTGCGCACACAGGATACGCGACCGGCAAGGGCTTTGGATCCGTCATGGACACGCTGGTGGCGGTTCCCGTGAACATGATCTGGTAGCTGTTTGTCATTGCACCCGAGCTCACCACGCTCAGCAGGAGCGCCGCGAGCGGCGAGATCAGGCCCAGGATAAGCTGGAACGGCGATCGAGACAAGATGAGGGCATATTTGCGCAAAAGAAGGCCCACTTGGACCAGGAGGCGGGCCATATGATTTATTTTATATTGTATGATCGAGGTGTATATTGGATGTTTATAAAGGAAAAGGAACAAAACAAAACAAACAAACAAAAAAAAATCTGCACCGAAGTGCTACCACTCAGAGACAATGTGTCATCCTTATGCAGGGACCATGCTAATCTTCTCTGTATCGTTTCCATTTTGAATATGCCCCGAAGGGCTACCCCGGAGGGCAATAGATGTGGGACAACTGACATATATATACCCATCTCTTTGACATTTGGTTTGGGATTGTGGGTTCCAGCACTGTCCACGTGCTTCTTATCGTTACGTCACCTTGCCCTGTACTCTTCACTTTGCCAAGGAAGCCAGACTATATTCACAAAAACAACAACTGCAAGCTCACTGGAACAGCGGAGCCTTGATTGCCGACTCGGCATAGTGCAGCACCGCCGGCAGAATCTCTTCGCCGGTCGGGATGATCTCCTTGGGGCCCAGCACGAATCCTATTTGTGGGTTTTCGCATGTGAGGTCGATCATACACACTAAATCAATGGAATAGCATACCAGGACCCCACCACTCGGGCGACGGGCGCAGCTCGATCGTAATGCCGTACGGACGCACCATCTTGGCCCCCTCCGGCGCCAGCGCCTTGGTTGCCGGCGCCGCCGAGTCGATCGGGAACTCCTTGAGGTAGAACCTGTTGTTGTTGTTGTTGTTGTTGTTGTTGTTGTTGTTGTTGTTGTTGTTGTTTTGGTTTAGTTACGTTGTCCTGTAAATGAAAAAGAGCAACACGTACCAGTCGCTCGCAGAACCAGTCGTCGGGTACAGGTCAATCGACTTTTGGCTCACGTAGGTCTTGCCATGGATCTGTTCATGAACGAATAAATGAGATGAAGCAATCCCTCAAAAGCGGCAAAATAGCACGCACCTTCTTGATGATCTTGGCCATCTGGTCCGTGACCGCCTTGTGCTGCTTCTCATGCGGAGCCGGCCGCTTATCCCACCCGATCGGGCGCAAGATCAGCTGCGAGTACGAGTGC
>MU624859.1:0-20167 GCA_025349905.2 Blastocladiella britannica
TGTTGTTGATTCTCTTTTCGAGATACATAAAAAAATACCTTACCGAAAAATACGAAATAATGAAGCAACTGGGCCGTCACATTGAAAAGGACCGCAGCGGGTACATCAAGCTCTCGGCCGAGGAGCCCGAGGACCTGTGGCACACGTACAACTTAATCGCTCCTGGCGACCGAGTCCGGTCCACGTCGTACCGCAAAGTAGTTTCCGAGTCGTCCACGGGCTCCGTCGCGTCGCAGCGCGTCCGCGTGACCCTAACGTTACAAGTCGAGGACGCAACGTACGATGGGATCGCCAACCAAGTGCTGGTGAAGGGCCGCAACGTCGACGAAAACAAGTACGTGAAGCTGGGCCAGTACCATACGCTTGAGCTGGAGCTGGGGAAAAACTTTTCTATTGAAAAGGACGAGTGGGACTCGATCTCGTTTGAGCGGATCGATGCCGCGTGCAATGTCGCGCAGCGGGCCGAAATTGCGGCTATCGTGCTTCAAGAGGGACTGGCGCACGTTTGCCTTGTCACTGAGCATATGACGGTGGTCCAGCAGCGGATCGAGGTGTCGATTCCGCGTAAGAGGAAAGGGTCGACATCGCAGTTCGATAAGGCCACCAAACGGTTCTTTGAGCAGATTTACCAGGCGCTGGTCCGGCATGTGGATTTCGCAGTCATCAAGTGCGTGTTGGTCGCCAGTCCTGGGTTTTTCAAGGTACTTTTTTTTCTCTATGCTTTGCGTGTGGATTGGACACACTAACCGTAGAATGTACAGGACCAACTGTACGAGTACATCTTCACCGAATCCGTGCGCCTCGAAAACCGGACCTTAATCGAGAACAAGTCCAAGTTCGTGGTGACCCACTGCTCGTCGGGCCACAAGCACGCGTTAACCGAACTGCTCGCTGATCCAGCGGTCACCGCGCGACTGGCCGACACGAAGTTTGCGATCGAGACGCGTGCGCTCGACCAGTTCCATGCGATGCTGATGTCGGACCCGGACCGCGCGTTTTACGGCACCGACCATGTGATCCGGGCGGTGGAGTTGGGTGCGGTGGCCACGCTGATGATCTCGGACAAGCTGTTCCGGTCGGCCGACGTCAAGCTCAGGAAACGGTTTATTTGGGTGGTCAACCAGGTGCGGCGGAGTGGGGGGACGGCCCTGATTTACTCGTCGATGCACGTCACTGGCGAACGTACGTTGATTTTTCTCCTTTTTTTTTTTTTCTTTACGATATTTTTTTGGTACTGACACTGCTTGAAATACAGAACTCAATAACCTCACGGGCATTGCCGCGATCCTGACGTTCCCGGTCCCCGAGCTGGACGAACAATAAACCCAATATAATATAATTAAAGAAAAGGATATTACTCGTCGTCGGCCTCCTCGTCGTCCTCATCGCCCGACACCTCGGCGTTTTCGCGCTCGAACCGTTCCATAAGTTCCGCCAGTTCCTTCTCGTCAGTGGCCGACACCACCCGCGGCTTCATCTTGACCGCGACGTTCCCCTGCTGCCCGGCGAGCGACTCGGCAATGGCGGCAATCGCCCGCTCCAACGTATCGATCCCCTCTTGCTTTTCGGTGGTCACCGCGGTCAGCACGTACAGCGGCGGGGCCACCAGGCGCACCTTGATGGGCACGTCGTCGGTGGACATGTGCTCGCAGGCGGTGAGCGCGGCCTTGATGGCGTCAATGCCCTCGTACGAGTAGCAGGTGACTTCGACGTCGGCGCGTAACTTGACCGGCTGCGGCGCCATCCGGCGCTTGATGTTGGCAATCAGCTCGGCTTGCACTTGCGGCTGCAGTTCCAGGCCCTCGAAGACGGTGTCCGGGTCCCTATTTATCCATTGTTAGTCGATTGCTATAATATATATATATATAAATAAAAGTAGACGTACTGAAGCGCCAACTTGAACGCGCCGTACGCGTGGCCGTACTTGCGGTACAGTGGCCACCCGAACTGGTCGTACAGCTCGACGACCGGGCACCCGATCTTTTCCGCCACGTGCCGCATGATCGAGTGCACGGCCTTGGACTTGTTGTACTTTTCCTCGCACTTGACCAAGTCCTCGGGCGCCACCCGCCGCTTGGACAAGTCAATGTACCCCTTTTCCTTATCCACACGCAGCACCAGCGCCACCTCGTTCCGCCCGACCCGAATCAACTTTTGGACGGACCGGATCCGGCGGCGCGAGAACTCGGACAGCAAGATCATGCCCTCGATGTTGTCGTACTCGAGCAGGCGGACGTAGGCGCCTAGCTCGGTGATTTGACGCACATTCACCATCACGAGCTCCTCGAGCTCTGGGTACTTGGCCTCGTACATGCGGCACTGGAATTGGTCGGTGGACATTTTTGTTTTGTTTGTTTTGTTTTATCGGTTGGTTGTTGATATCAGTTTGTTGTTTTTGCTTGTTGTGTGCGTGTCCGTGGGGTGTCGCAGTGCGGGGTGGAGAGACCGACCAAGCAAGAATAAATATTAGGTAGGACCGGAGTAGTAGCCGAGACCGAGACAGACGAGGTCAATGCTTTTTTATTACGACGCGAAGAAAAAGAGGAAAACGCAAGGAAAAGATTTATTTTTCGCTTGCCAGGGCCATCTCACCATCACGTGTGGGTTGTCACGACAAACAAAAAAAAAATCCCACGATCCGTGATCCCTTTAGCACGGCGAGTTGACCAGCTTGGCCACGAACGCGGCAAAGTTCTTGCCCTGGGTCTATATATCATACTCTATAAACCATATCAATAACAAAAACCATTGGTAAGCGTACAAAGGCAATCTCCTTCTCAACCTCACTCACCCGCCGCGTGCCCGAGTTAGACGCAATCGCGCCCGCTCCCCACGCCGACCCGCCCACGATCTCGTCCGATTTGGTTAAATGGGCGGAACCGCGGCCCAACGGCACAAAGATCATCCCGTGGTGGGCCAGGACCGGTAAGATCGACATGATGGTGGATTCTTGCCCGCCGTGTTGCAAGTTGGTACTTGTAAAGCAGCCCTTTATGTTTCATTGGGTTCTAGTGAGTCATTCAAAAAAAATGAAAATAAACATATTCGTTACCACTGGCTTCCCAGCATATGCTTCCTCCATCCACTCACATCCCGTGGAGTCAAAGAACGCCTTGATTTGCGCCGGCATCACTCCAAACCGAGTTGGGAAGCCAAACATGATTCCGTCATGGTCCTTGATGGTTTCGGGGGTGGCAATCGGGTACGCCGGCTTGGGCGGGACGTGGATCTTTTTCAGCACTATTTTCTCATTTCTTCAGTATATGCTTTAACTACAACAAAGGAAAATGGATACGTGCCTTCGTCAGAGAGCGTCTCGGGAACTTGAAAGATGGTGACCGACGAAGTTCCAGCGGACTCTAAGCCTTGCTTGATGGACTCGGCCAGCGTGGACACGTGGTGGTAGCTGGTGTAGATGATGACGGCGATCTTGGAGGTCCTCATATTGTTCTCTTGGGTGGTGGGAATTGAATGGAAAGAGAGGTTGGTCAAGGGACTCACTGATTTATTTTGATCAATTATCGCTCCCCCAAGTATCACTTCGAACCTTATTCCGAGCTGCCTGCGAGCATTATACAGCCAGCGCAGTGTGGGACCGGTGCAGGATGAAGCATGCGCTTTTCCCAGGCTCCTAGTTTTTTCCCATCCCAAATTTACACTTACACGTGCTAACTTAATAATACATCCCGAATCGTTCCGCGCAATCAGCGTCCCGGAACACACCGGCGGCATGCGGCGCTGTTCCCATCAATCGATGAGAGTACAAAGAAGGCCGACGCGCTCCACCCACCCACCAAGCTCTCCCCTGTTTTCGAGGCTCGGTTTGGCAGCAGGTACTTTTCCTCTTGATCGCGCCCTTGTTCCTTTATTTCTGACCCCCCCCCTCTACTAAAGTTCTAAACTGCACTGTTACCGCTTGATCACAACAAACCAAAAACTATATGACCGATCCCGCGGCCGCCTTCCGGCCCGGAACCGTGACCGTCGTCCTAGGCTCGCAATGGGGCGACGAGGGCAAGGGGAAGCTCGTTGATTTCCTGGCGCAGTCGGCCGACGTGGTGGCGCGGTGTGCGGGTGGCAACAATGCGGGCCACACGATCGTGGTGGACGGAATCAAGTTTGATTTCCACATGTTGCCATCGGGGTTGGTGAACCCGTCGGCGCTTTCGGTGATTGGCAACGGCGTGGTGATCCACTTGCCCAGCCTGTTTGCCGAGCTGGATACCACCGAACGCAAAGGGATCGTGACCAAGGACCGGCTGTTTGTTTCGGAACGCGCGCACTTGGTGTTTGATGTGCACCAGGTGGTCGACGGGTTACGGGAGACTGAGCGTGGGGGGTCCACGTACGTGTCCTCACTACCTTATTTCATTTTACTTTTTTTTAAACTCATTCCAACCACACCCTTAGCATTGGCACCACGCGCAAGGGCATCGGACCGGCGTACTCGTCCAAGGCGTCGCGCTCGGGCCTTCGGGTCCACCACCTGCTGTACGATTTCGGTCACTTTTCCGACGCGCTGCGCACGTTTGTGGCCAACCGGAAGCGGCGGTACGGCGACTTCGAGTACGACGTGGATGCCGAGATTGCCCGCTATGCGGTTTATGCCGACCGGTTACGCCCGATGGTTGTTGACACGGTGCACTGGATCAACAAGGCGGTGGCCGACGGGAAACGCGTGCTTGTCGAGGGCGCGAACGCGGCGATGCTCGACCTGGATTTCGGAACGTACCCGTACGTCACCTCGTCCAGTACCACGGTCGGCGGCGTGTGCACGGGCCTGGGCATTGCCCCACAGAAGATCGGCGGGGTCTTAGGGGTGGTCAAGGCGTACACGACGCGCGTGGGCGGCGGCCCGTTCCCGACCGAGCAGCTCAACGCGACCGGCGAGCACTTGCAGACCGTGGGTGCCGAGTTCGGCGTCACCACGGGCCGAAAGCGCCGATGCGGGTGGCTCGACACCGTTGTCCTCGCATACTCGACGCTGATCAACGGGTACACCGAGTTGAACTTGACCAAGCTCGATGTGCTTGACGCTCTCCCTGAAATCGCCATTGGCGTGCAGTACATTCACGAGCCGACGGGCCGCGTGGTGCCCTCGTTCCCGGCCGACTTGGGGTACTTGGGCCAGTGCAAAGTGGTCTATGAGACGATGCCGGGCTGGATGTCGGATATTTCGGCATGCCGGACATGGGCGTCGTTGCCGGCCAACGCGCAGGCGTACGTGCGGAAAGTGGAGACGCTGGTGGGTGTGCCCGTGGCGTGGGTGGGCGTGGGGCCGGGCCGCGAGGCATTGGTTCCAGTGCCACGTCTTTAGTGATTTTTTTACCATAATGCATTTTTTTTTTCATTTTTCAATTTTTTTTTTTTCTGTTTACGCTTTATAAGATGGACCATGCCTTCCACTCGCTGTTGGCGTTCTCGATGTACCGGAACGCCCGTGGAATCGCTCTGAGCGGCGGCGGTGCGATGTTGGGTGGAATTGCCAGCAGCCGCTTGATCAGTCGGCCTACCAATCGCTGCTCGGTTCCACCCGCAACCGCAACGTGGCCCGCGACCGCCAGTAAGTGCGTGGTGAGGTGCGCCATCCACCCTTGGTCATCCTCTTCAATGCCGGACCGCAATGGAAGCTGATCAACCGTGTTGGTCGGACGCGTGGCCACGGTCTCGACCAGCGGCAACAAGTGGAATCGCAAGACAAACCGCACCGCGTCTCCTCCAAGTGTCAGCGCGTTGGCCAGCAGTGCCACGTCAACGATCCGGACCGCCCATTCGAGCGCCGCCCGCGACAGCGCCGTGTCGTTCCCATCATCCGCGGTGGCGGCGGCGGCGGTGACCGTGGATTCAGTGGACGTTCCCAGAAACCGGACATACCGAACAATCGAGTCGCGCAAGTGCGTGTGCGCGGTGACGCACGCGTCGTAATCGGTCCGGCCCATTTCGGGTACAATGTCCAGCGACGCTTGTAAAGCAATGGTCAGGATGCGGTCGCGCGAGATGGCTGGCGTCGCACCGCCGCGGACGGGAATCAGGTCGGCCAGGACCGCCGCCATCACGATCGTACGCGGCACCGACCCCAAACCGCCACCACCGCCACTGGCTCCAGAGGAAGTGGTTGATGATTTCCCGGAAAGTGCGTCCACGGCGCCGTACGTCCACACGGCCGCCTGGCCAATCGCGCGCGCATGGGCCGACACCAGCGGCGCGCGGGCGTACAGGTCCGTCATCAGCGCGGTGACGCGCACGTGTGCCGAGTGGTCGACTAGAGGTGCGTGGGATGGGAGCGTGGATGCCAACGAGTCCAGGAACGTGGTCTGCAGACTTCGACCTTGGGTAGTGGTGCCCAGGGCCGTGGACCAAAGTCCCGCGACCAAAGCGTGGATGGCGTCAATGAACCGGTCCTCGGAGATCTGGGTCTGCGCTCCCTTCCGGCCCCGCTGTTCTGCGTCAGCAGATGCGGTCATGGTGGTCGACCGGTTCCGGCCGTTACCGAGCCCGACCAAGTCCACCAGAACCCCAACGCCACGGTCCGCCGATACCGCGAGCTCCCACTCCTGAGCGGACTTATTCGTTGCCACCAGCCTCTGAACCAAGTACCGCATGGCCGAGTACGACCAGGGCGCGTGCCGCGCCGCAAACGCCCACGCGTCGCTAGCGTACCCGGCGTTACGCACCGCGTCCAGCACCGGGACCCAGTCGACCAGCGGCATTGGGGACGTCAGTGACGCCAAGGCACGGACCAGTGTAGCTTGAGCGGCTGCTCCCACCACCGTAGTGGAAGTGGGTGAGGAGGAGGGCTTGAGACGATGCGCGTCAAACACGTTCCGGATTACCGACACGTCGCGTTCGAGCCGCGCGTAGTCGCTCGGTTCGGCCACCGCCAGTCCCGCGGTCGCTGCCGCCGCTGCCGCTGCTCCCGCCGCCGATCCCGTCGAGGTATCCCAGGCCGCGAGCGTCGCCGCCAGCACCGGCAAACACACTTTCGCCAGCCGCGCGTTGGTGGCCGCGAACTTGGCGGTTCCGTGCGCGCCTGCCCCCGCCAAGTCCAGTAACATTGGCATCACGCGTGCGACCGCGGCTTTAGCACCCAACGAAGATGTAGATCCGGTCAGGGGCGCGGTAAAGTTGTACCCGGCCGCGGAAAACAACGCCAGCGCATGGTTGATGCGCACGGCCGGAACGGTTCCGGGAGCCGTCCACCCTGCCAAATGGTGCGGGACCAAGTCAGCCGCAGCTGTACTGGGGTCGGCCAAGGACCGGGCGCGCGCAAGGACTATCATCAAGTGGCCGCGGATGTTGATGTCAGCGACCGTGTCCATGGCCACGCTGCTCAACGTATCGACCACCAAGCTCCGGTCTTCCTCAGAGCTACTTCCGACCAAGATCCATGCCGCACACGCCCCGCGCAAGGGTACCGAGGTCGGGTTGACGCCGAACTTGACCAACGCTTTTCGCGCGTGCTCGAGCACCGCCGGCGGAACCGATGCGGGCCGGTTGGCCGCAAGGTCCGAGATGCCGATAGCCAGTCCGACGGCCTTTTTGATCGGCAGGAACGCCAGTTTGTCGCCGGTCGCATGCCAGACCAGCGCTGCCGCCAGAACCGACTCCTTCCCGTCCTGCGTGGCGGCGTGAATCAACGACTGGCCAATTGCGACGCCCGCCGCAAACCCTGCCCAGTCGCTAGCGTCGGCGTCGAACACACGCACCAGCCAGTTCTCGACGGCCGCGGATTTGGCTGTATCGCCTCCGCCACCCGCGACGGCGGCCATTTGCGCGATCGCCAGCGCCACCGCCGCCTGCACCTCGTCCGCGAGCACGTCGGCCAGGTCCCGCGCCACCAGCGCTTGGCAGTCAGCCGCCGACCACCCTAAGAACGCGGTACTCGGCGCCGCCCTTGCGGCTCCTGCGGGCTGGGGGTTGTTGTCAATGTAGCAGTGCACCAGCAACGCATAAATAAACTCGGCCACCTGCGCGGCCTCCGTACACCGCTGCGCATGCAGGGCCAACGCGTGTCCGACCAGCGCACCGATCGCATTGGCTTTAGTGCCGGGCGTGTCGGCGGCCACGAGCAGTCGGAGCGTGGCGGCGAGCTGGGCGGCACGGGCGGGGGCCGAGGTCAAGGATAAGGTGCGTGCGGAGGCCGCCATGAAGAAGGGGATGGCCGCGAGACGGTGCATCAAGTGTGCGTCGAATGCGCCCGAGCGGACGGCCGAGTCGATGGTCGAGGGGGACCGGGCGAGGGGCAAGGCTGAGACTACATATATATATTTTACGTCAGGACAAATAAATATGAGAAATGCAATAAATAACAACGTACCAAGCACGGACCCGGACAAGATCGCCGGCGCGCGGGCCGTCAATGCCGCGACCTTGTCAGCGGCGCGTGCCAGCGTCGCATTCACCTGCGCCGCGTCCTCCGTCATTTCTGCCGCCACCGCCGTCGTTGCCGCCGACGAGGCATCGATGCGGCCCAAGAACAGACTGCGCTGCATATCGGCAATATCGAACGCCACCGCCTTTTCCAGCAGTGTAGCCACGGGCCCAGCCCACACACCCAGGTTCGTGGCCAGTAACTTCAAGCACGTGGCCACCAAGTCGACTGGGCGGTCCGGGATCCACCGGCGCGCATCAGTCGACCACGGCAACGAGAGGACCGCGCGGGTCGCTGCTGCCGCCACCGCTGCCGGCGCAACGGCGGTTGTCTTGGGCTTGTACACGAGCACGTCGGTAGTGCTTCCCGTGCCCGGGTCCTCGACCACGTCAATGTGATCGACCACCATCCCAAATGGAAGTACCGGGTAACACGATTCCTCAATGATGCGGTCCCTTAGGCTAGCGGCGGAGATGACCGAAAGATGTGCGACCGCGGCCGCGTACACGCCAATCGCTCCACTATCATCTGCAGAGGGAAATGTGCCGGTTGGGACAGCACGACGTAACAGCGGGTGCACGAGCGTCTCCCACGCGGCCGCTCCATCAAACAGTCCCTTGTGCGCGCCCGCGGTACACGCGAGCACCAAGTCGCGCATTGAGGACAGGTGTAAGCCCGGCAATTGCACCAGTTTCGCAATGTACAGCGCCGCGTCGTCGGAGGCGCCCGCGCCGCCGTGCCGCGCAAACCCACCCGTGGTGGACTCGACGGCGCCGCGGATCAGACGCACCAACACGCGCTCCAAGTCGGCGTGTGCATCTTCAACATCCTTCTTGACCGAGCGGCCGCCACGGGTACTGGCTTTGGTGTTGCGCCGGAACGTCTCGGACCCCAAGTACGTCTTGACGGCGTCGCGCACCGTCGGGTACGTTCGCGGCCACTCCTTCCATCCGGCAAACAACGCGGCAATCGCCGATGCCGCCAATGCCGGTCTCATCGTGTGGTCTTTGACCCACCCGGACAGCAAAGCCGATAACTTGGCCACCAGCATCGGGTTATGCGTGCCGATAAGTGCGGGCACCAGGACCGAAATGGCGTAGGTTGGGCGTAAATTGGACGCGAGGGAGTGGACTGTCAGTAGGAACAGGTGGTGCGCGTGCGTGGACACCAGCGATGTGTCCAGTTCATCACGGGTGTTGTTAGATGGTGAGGATGAGCTGAGATGGGTGAACGCAAAGGACAGGATCCGGTGCGGCAAGTTGACTGCGAGCGGCAGAGACTGCGTCGCACAGGCCACGAGGTCGGCGAGAATCCCAGTCACAGTTGTTGCTGCCTCCGGGGAGGTGCTGTTATGACAATCCTCATCAGAGAGGTGTGCAACTGCGTCAGTGGCGACCGCAAGCAGCTCCGTAGCCCCCGCACGCACGTCACCGTTCGGGTGCGACGACAGCTGCAGTGCTGGCAACATCAGCATCGCGACCGCTGCACGCGGCGACGACGACCCGGTGGCAATAGTCGCCGCCAGCCGCACCAACTGAAGAACCAACCGGTCGTCAAGCGCCGTCACGTCCAGCAACAAGTAACTGATCGCCGGCACCACGACGGTCGGGTCGGCTGCGTCGACGGCGTGGGGTACGCGTGCGACCACTGCCAGCGCGGCGCGGGCCGCGGGCGACGGGTCCATGCCCAGCCAGCGCGCGTGCGTCGCGTGGGCTAAATCGGTGATCAGCAGGGACGAGAACCAGGTGGAATCATCATTGCCAGTAGAGCGGAGTAGCGATGCCGAGATCAAGTGCGGCAGCCACTGCGCGCGCGCCGGGTCGAATTCCAGCGGCGTGGCGGTCGGGATCAGGTTGGCGGACCAGCCGAGGAGGGCCGATTGGATAGCGGTGGCCGAGGCGGACCTAATGCATCATTCTTGTTCAGTCAAAGGCATCCCATGAAAGAAAAAACCATAAGTACCGAGGGGAGGCCGCCGTCATAAGGTCAAGGCACAGGTCAGCGATCTGCAAGATGGGGACCGGGAACCGCGCGGGCCCCGACGCGCCGGCGGCAATGTTGGGCCGGCACACCAGCACCGCCAGCACCGGGAGCGCTGCCTCTACCAGGGCCAGAGCCGTCTGGTTCTGATTGTTGGGCCTATCGTACGATGCGTCCATGGCAGCAGCTGTTTCAGCCGACAGCTGGTCCCACACAACAGGCGCAAGCCCTGGGGCCTGGTCCAGGAGCGCGAGCAGACACTCGATTGCTGCCGCCGGTGGTCCGTCACCACGACCGTTGTCATGAAGCGTGTCCAGCCGCACCAAGTGCACGGCCAGCCCGACGGCGGTAGCCACGGCGGCGGCAGCGGGCGGAGACGCGGTGGACCAGTGCGGGACGGTCCGTGCGAGCACCGCCAGAATAGGGGTCCGCACCAACGGTGACTGGTGTTCTTGAGTGAGGGCCACGAGCGCGTGGCAGGCAAGGGTCTTGGCGGTCAGGGAGGAGGTCGGGTCGGCCAGGACGGCCGCCAGCGCCGCGGATGCGTCGGTGGGAGAGTCGGTCGATGAAGCGAGATCGGCCAGGGCTAGGCGCACGATCGCGGGGGCCGGCGCAACCAGGCGGCGGGCGAGCGCGGGTGGGACCGTGCTGGTGGCCATAAATCTTTTTTTTTTCTGTGTTGTCCAGTGCAGTATACGATATACGGTGTACAGTATACGGTCCGCGGTCCAGTTGTCCAGGGCCAAGAAATTCAAGAATTGACCAGATATATCGTTGTTTCAGTGGGAAAGAGCTCGAATATACCTTGCCTGACTATATAAATATTTCAACCACAGCCGGCCCATTACCACTCGCTAGCAGCATCGAAAGGAAAGTATAAATATGATTGGCTCCTCGAGTCGCATATAAAGTGAAGCTCTCATTGTTGAAACTCTTGTTGCCGCTGCTCCCGTTGGCATTCCTTGTTTTGGGAGCCTTTCCCTTTTGATCCTCTAGTCCACTCGTGCACTTTCCTCTTGCCTTAGCCAATGAGACGGCATCATTCCAATTAGGCCAATGAGTGCCAGTGCGGGTATGCACTCGACAATATTTCCCCAACCCCACCAAGGATCCCGCACAAAGTCCGGCTCTTCGGCTCAGGCCAGCCTATAAAGAGGGGAGCGCGGCCTCCTCCGTCTGCACTCAAGTTGTTGAAGTACCCACAACAATACAACAACAAAGCAAATATGCGCACTTCCTTCATTGCCCTCCTCGCTCTCGTCGGTGCCGTGGTCGCTGCCCCTGCCGATGTCGCTGCTGCCAAGGAGTCTGCTGGTTTGTTGTCGATCACTGCCTCTTTCATATATTTTTTCATTCTGACTTGTGATTATCCAGTGATCGCCGCCCACTGCCCTGGCCAGTCCCAGTGCATGTACCAGTGCTACCGTGCCTGTGGCGACGACCGCGACTGCAAGGGCCGCTGCGCCGTGGACTGCACCTGCTGGATCTAATATTCCTTGTGAATCTTCCTAAAGACAATTGGGTGACTGAAAAATGAATATATATGGCATTGGATATTATTTACATTAACAACGAGATCCACCGGCACCAATCGAAATTTACCATATCCTCTTACGATATACCAGAAAAGGTGGCCCATCCGACTTCCATCCTCCTCCTTTTTTTTACACCTCCCCATTCTTCGCTGACAGACAGCAACCAAGGATCCACGCGCGCTTTGCTTTTTTTCACTCATTCAGCCCCAAAAAATCATCGGATCCGAGTCGCCCAGCCGCCGCTCATCCACCATGAAGCATTCCAGCAGCACCGCCAACAGCGTCACCTCGACCCCGCTCATGTCGCTCTCCAACCTGACTGGAACCGGACCCAGCAACGGCACCGCCGGATCGCTTGCGCGGTTCCTTGCCGGCAAAACCGCCGCCAAGGACGCATTGCTGGCGCGCACGTTGTCGAGCACCCGCACGTCCAACGAGCACCGGTTGTTACTACAGGCCCGCGTCAAGGACTTTTACCAGGAACAGGCCAACATTCGCGCGGTGGGTTTACTGGAAGCGCGTAGTTTTTACGCCACGCAGCTCGAGCTGCGCCGGTTGAATGCCGGGTGGCAAAACGATCTGGTCCATCGTTTCATTTGAAATGGGAAAACATCAGTGATAGGAAAACTCAAAAACGATCTCATAGTCCGTGTCACTTCTCGAGTCCGAGGAAACCAAGGTTCGGCTGGCGATCCTGCTCGACAAGAACCTGCGGTACCGTCAAAAGATGCTGCAGCAAGAGGAGGCGCGCGAGCGCGAGGGCGCGTTCCGCAGCAAGATGCGGCAGAAGGGCGACGCGTTCCAGGACCTCATGAAGCAGCTCGAGGCGCGCCAGGCACTTGAGCGGTATTGATACACATACCCCCCTTACTTGCCATTTTTAAATATTCATGTGGGGTACGGGCTCCGTCGGGGATCCGCTTTCCATCCATATTATCATTATGCGATGTGGTACGCTTTCACCCTCCTTTTGCTGTGTGCATTTCCCCCCTGGATTTCAACTGCATCATCATCCCCGATGTGATCTCCGTTGTGACCAGAGTGTTTTCGTGGAAGATGAAAAAAAAGGACTGACCAACCCAACTACGAAAATCAACAGGGACGACCTGGCCATTGCCCAGCGCCGTGTCGCCAAGAACCTGCAACTGATCGAGGACCTAGCGACACGCAACTTGGACGCATCCGGCCGCGTCACCAAGTCCGTCGAGAACGACAAGGCCGCGCAGGAGCTCCGGATGCGCCAGCAAAAGGAAGCCGAGCAGCTCCGCGAGCTCCAACTGATCAAGATCAAGCACTTGACCGAATCCTTGAACCGCGAGATCGAGGACCAGACGTGGCTCGAGAACATGGTAGCGACGCACCGCGAGACCGAGCAGACGCTCGAAGTGGCGCACATGATGGAGACGCAGACGGCCCAGACCGAGCTCGACAGCGTGCAGGCCAAGATCAAGGCCACGCACTTGAGCGAGCGGCAAAAGTTGTCGCGGGCCAGCTTTAACGCGCAGCAGCGCCGGCTGGCCAAGATCTTCGACAAGCAGCAGCGCACCTCGGAGCGGCTGCGCGAGCGCGCTATGCTCACCCGGGACCCGCTGCTGCAGGCTTCCATGACCGACGCCGAAGCACAAATGGGCGGGTCGGAGTCCGGGTCGGGGGAATCGGATGGTACGTTCAGCGACACGGGGTCCGAGGGCGGCAGCGATGGCGGTGGCGGTGATCATGCCGCCGACGCGAGTGGTGACGCTCAAAGTGGACCCGCCGCGCGCACCGTGTCGGCCGAGACGCAAGCGCGCAAGCGGTCATCGGGCCGCGGGCTCGAGCTGATGGAAGCGCAAGAGATGGAGGTGCTTGAGCAGCTTGAAAAGGGCCGCGAGCGCATCAAGGCTGTGACGCGGCAGCAGCGCGAAAACCTGGTGCTGTTGCGGCTGCAGCAAAAAGACCAGCTCAAGATGCTGCAGACCGAGCAGCGCCGCAAGCTGGGCGACCTGGTGCGCGAGCAAGAGGACGAGTTTGTGCAAATCAAGGCCGACCATCTGCACGAGATGGACGAGATGATCGTCAACATGCTGCACGCGGCTGCCAATGCCGCCGCACGTGGGGTCGGCAAGCGCGCAGATACCATGACGTCGTCCAACGCGCGTCGGGTGCCGCGCCACATTGCCGACGAGATCTTGCAGGGAAGGTTGCCCGAGGCGCGGTCCTACGATCAGGTATTATTATCCCTTTAT
Source organism: Blastocladiella britannica (assembly GCA_025349905.2). Taxonomy (NCBI): domain Eukaryota; kingdom Fungi; phylum Blastocladiomycota; class Blastocladiomycetes; order Blastocladiales; family Blastocladiaceae; genus Blastocladiella; species Blastocladiella britannica. Next base: position 14,112 of record MU624859.1, read on the forward strand.
ATTGAGATGTTGTCAGTTGAGCTCACACAGTCTGTATAAAGGTGTCGATCCTCCACCTGCATGTGGTCGGATTCAAGACGCTTTCGGGGAATGCCGAGACGGGCAAGAGCGCGCTGCGCATGGCGGATCAGCTGGCCAAGGCGCTCGACTCGGCGCTGCTCGAGTACCCGCTGCTGTTCAAGGCGCGTGTTACCGACGATACGTGTACGCTTACTTTTCTTCATTTTTACAACCAATCAAAAACCTCACCTTCAAAATGGTAGTCGTGATCGTCAATGGCCTCGAAAAGCGCGCGCCGACCGCCAGCGACAGCACCGACCAGGCAGCCGAATTGCTCGAGTTTGCCATGGACGTGGTGGACGCGGCGTCGGCCATGGACGGGTCGGCGCTCCTCGGGGGAGAAGCCGGGGGCATTCCGCTGCGCCTGGGTCTGCACACGGGCACGCTTCAGGGAGGGATGCTCGGAACCGCTGCCAAGCCGCGGTTCAGCGTGTTTGGGACGGCGTTGGGCACAACCGAGGGCGTGTGCTCATCGGTGGCCACCGCCGGGGTCTCGGTCTCGGACGCATTCCGCACTGCGATCAGGGCGGGGTCGGATGCGTTTGCGTTTGAAGAGCAGCAGCAGCAAGTGTCCGTTGAAGGGTTGGAGACGATGATGTGGTCAGTGACCATTGCGTAGCTGGACTCGTGTTTTTTTTGCGTTTTTGTTTTGCCGTTTATTTAAAATTCCATTGTTATTCGTTTCCTTCTTTATTATGGCCATCGCTATGAAAGGATAATTTGGAGCCTGAATATAAATATAAAATTAAACGCTGTAAAGTAAAGAAAAATATGTTAAATCGCGATTGTCTGCTGATGGCCATACGTTCCCAACTCCCACGTAATATCCAAAATTTTCCCCATCACTGTTCCATAACACCCTATAAAGTTTTTCTTTCCCTTCTGTTTCGAATTCACCCTGGACATTCACCATGGATCCGCCAGCGTCCGCGACAGGCAGCGCTGCTGCCAAGCCAACGACCGGAAAGACGATCTACGATCCAATCTTTCGCGCGTCGCAGTATGCGCTGACTCCAATGATCAGCAGTAGCACTCGTCCCACAGCATCAACTGTAGGCAGCATATTCGCGCGGGATCAACCCCGCGACGACCCGCATGACTCTTCGCCCGACACTTCCCTGTTGGATCTATTCACGACATCCAGCATAACGGGAGCAATCACCACCATCTCCACAACGACGAGGAGCACAAGTCACTCGCGCACCTCGAGCAACAACTTTTTTCAGGAACTGCACGACAATTTCCCGTCATCGACATCCACCGCTTCCACTCGGCAGATGATTTCATCCGCTGCCGCCGTCACTGCATCATTTTCTATTTCTAGCACTACGAGTGCCCGTTCACCTGATTTTCTGCGGCGATCAGAAGGCCAAAGCGCTTCCACCAGTAATACAGCGCGGTATTCTTCGCGGATCAGCAGCATCAATCCAAGATCCACGGTAGCCTCCACCACCATAAAAGCCACCACTGTCTCCATGCCGAGTTCTCCATACGCTTCCAACACGTACCTGCTCACCACCTCTGGTACCGCCACTACCTCCCCGACTCCCCCGTCCGGATCGCACGCGGCACTACGGATCCCGGGTCCCCTAGGCCCCACCAGTGAAACAGGGCTGTCCCGATCGCAGTACCTTGACGCGGCAAAGGCCGCGCAGATCACGACCTCGGGGCCTGTGAGCGGGGAGCAAGTGGTCGCACACCTCCGCCACCATTTCATGAACACGGTGCTGCTGGACGTGCAGTCCAACGAAATCGCGTCCATCGCGTCGATCGTCGAGTCCACTGCGGCAGGGATGGGATCGTCGTCGGGGTCGACTAAAGTGCATCGTAAGATCCATGGGGCCGTGCTCAAGCGCGATTTCTTCAAGCACCGGTACGTTATAGATTATTTAGCTCCTACTACAGGGCGGCGACCCACGCTCCATTATGTAATAAAGGGCATTCCGATGGTTCTCGTCGTCCACGTCGTCGGCGTCGTCGGCTTCCACCGGCGGGGCCAGCAACAACGCCAAAGTGGCCGCTGACGTAGTGTTCAAGACCGCGGGCATCACCGAGCGCCTGGGGCAGCTAGGCGCCGAGCCCACGTTCATCCTGTACGACGACTCGGGCGACCGCGACGATGTGGCCGCGCGCGTGCAGCGCTTGCTCAAGCAGCACCGGCCCGACCTTGTCGTGGTGTCTCTGTCCATGGGCGCGTCGGTATTTGCCGCCAAGTTCCCCGGGTTCACTGACGTCAAGCAACAGACGAGCAAGTCGTCGACGCCCATGTCTACGGTGGCTGCGGCGGCCGCGACGGCAGCGAAGGACCAAACGCCGGCATTGGCGAAAACGGGACTGAGGCTGCGCAATATCCAGTTCGCCATGACTTCCGGCCGGCTGGTCACCCCGAGCTTGATTCTCACCCGAGACTTGCATGCGGTGCGGCACGCCAAGCTCGCGCACCCGGCGCCGCTCGACGAATCCGATACCACCGCTAATGCCACGACTCATGCGCGACCTCTGGTATCCCCGACCGAGCAGTTGTCGCCGGACGAGGCGTTGCTTGGAGGCAGGCTCGAAGGCGGCAACGAGCAGCAGCAAGAGCCCCCGCCCAAGGTGACGTTGATCACTCCTGTCCCACCGAAACAGCACGAACCCGACGGGTCAGGTGTCGAGGCGCCCGATGCGTCCGATGGACTTGCAGCCGAAACGATGGCGCTCGCGAGCCCCAGCGAAGAAATCAAGATCGACGAGCTCAACGTCGACGAGTCCTCGCAAATCCCGTTCCTGTATCTGTCCGGCATCAAGGGTGCGGTGGAAACGCACATACGCGGTCTCGGGATCACCCACGTCGTCAACATCACCAACCACCCGAACCCGACCGCCTTTGCCGACGTGCAGTACTTGCGGATCCAGCTCGAAGATACCCCCTCAGCCCGCATCGATGGGCATTTCGGTACGGCCACCGACTTTATCAACAAGGCATGGGAAACGCCCGGCGCGCGTGTGCTCGTGCACTGTTACGCGGGGATCTCGCGGTCCACATCGCTTGTTTTGGCGTACTTGATGCGGTTCCAAACCTGTACGTTGCTGCAGGCGTTCGACTTGACGTACCGGCGGCGGCCGATCGTGCAGCCCAACGAGGGGTTTGCACGACGCTTGCAGGCGTACGAAATGTCGATCTCGGGGAAACCTTTCCCGAGCGTTGCGCATGGGTGGCTTTCGACGTCGAGCGCAAATTACCGCGAGTACTTGGAGGTATGATTCAATAGCTCTCCTCCTTTTTAAAGGAAATGCCTATTCAAAATGGTATATGGTTTATAGGTATGCGAGGCATACGACGAGTGGGTAGCCAAGAAACTACAACAACCGTTGGTCCCGCCAAATCCCACTCGCGTCACTGAACCACTTGCCATGGCGCGGCGAGGCCGATCGTTGTCGGTGTCCACGCCACCGAACGAAGAAGTGGCGCCGCCGCCGCCTCGGTCGAGTTCCCGACCAGGTTCGTTGACTGCTTTCTCTGTTGTTTTTTTTCCCATTCAATGGACTCATCTTTTGTATTTGCAGCAGGAGAGCGATCTCGCAGTTCCAGTCGGTCTCAGATCGACTACGACTCGTGCTTGCGGTTTTGATCTACCGCGTACCCCCATTTCATTCCTATCGTAGCTGCTGAAGTTGGCGATGACGGCAATGAACCGTAAAGGCTCGACCAAAAGAAATACCGAGCGCGTCTGAAGCTTTGGTCGTTATATAAAATACATATCAAGTGCCCCAATACATTCTATTTCCGACCAGGAAGGTGTCCCGGCCGAGCCGCCCCTTTAACGTACTTGGTATGCGATCCCCGCACCGCCAACTCCCACCGCTCCGTTCCCTTTACCAAGTGCTCGATCTCGACCCGCGTAAATGCCAGTGTCCCGCCAATCCGGTCTGCCGATGCGGTGATCCTAAGCGGCGTTCCCACGGGCGGGGCGGCCAAGTACGTGGTGTGAATGTCCACCGACACGCCCGTGGAATGGTACCCGCGAGCAGCAATCGCCAGCGACGAGACGATGTCGACTAAGGTCGCCGACATGCCGCCGTGCAAGGTGCCGTTGATGTTCTTTGTATTTTGCCAGTTTGATGCTGCCAGCGACAACAACCAAAAAAAAAAAAACGTACTGCGTGACACGGTTCCACGGCCATGCTGCACTGGACCGTTCCCTTTGGGTCGGCGTCGTCAATGTGAACCTTTTATTTTGGTGGGATAAATCAGCTTTCAGGCCATTCAACAACACCCAATAAAAAAAGTATACATTTTGAAGCACAAGCGCGTCGTATCGGTTCGCGTCCAGCAGCGATTTCAGCAGCGCGCGCGAATGGGCCAGAGCCATGGGACGGGTCCACACGGTCATTGGGTAACGTGGGGAAGTAAACCGGGTTGGACGAAAAAGTACGAGACAGTAGAGTCGGAGCTGACAATGGCGACTACGAGTCGGTTTGTATGAGGGTCGTGCTGCTGTTGGATAGCGGCGATGGTTTTCGTTGTTCTATATTTTCCGTTGTGTCAACGCGTCTGAAATTCAAAAAGAGAGAAATGTTGTAATAGGTACTGATGCAAGTCGATAGGTTTGTCCAGTGGCCAGCACACGATCCAGTGTGGTTCCGTGTCCTTTATTTTATAAGAGTGTGAGTTGAAGAAATGGAAGTGGTATATGTAAGGTACAGGTAACGGCGGACGCGCAAAAATCAAGGGCTCAGCACGCCCACCGTCCACTTCCACCGACCGGATCTCAACCCTTGGCCATAGCCGTGCTATATAATACATTATTTCAATTCAGGTTTCGCCATTGGTCGCAATAACGTAAGATACCGTAAACAAGATCCATGTACGCCGCATGCACGCACGCGGCCCGGGACGGACACGTTCCTGAGTGCTCAAGAAGCATGTTGGCCAGCTGGGTTGGCGCGAGATGCGCGTGTGGTTCGGCCATTTTCTTGAAGCGGAAATCAAAAAAGATGAAACAAACGGGATGAAGGACCCGAAACGCGACACTCCGTCGTCCCGCCGCTCCAATAGAGAGAACGCCACGCTACGCGACGGTATTAGGGGGCGCTCTCGCCCGACCAGTGCCACCGTCTCTCTTTCGTTCGTGTCTTCATAGAGAATACCCTGTTTAAAAAAAACAATGTCACTGTTCCCCGCCATCGCCGCCGCCGTGCCCGTTCTTGCGCTTGCCGCCATCAGTCGCTCGTTTGCGCAGGTACACGTTTTTTTACGTATTTCATAAAATCTGAGAGCGGTGGCTGATTGACAATAACAACAATACAGGCCAAGAGCATGGAATCCAAGCTCATTGCCGCGGGCGTTCCGCACGAGACAAAGGATGCGCATGCGCTGTGGGGTGTCGCGCACCTGATGAACGACATGCCGGTGACCAAGGTCATGGAGATGATGCTCAAGCGTCACGGCGACAGTATGTATATTTTCATATTGAATTTACGCGTTTTTCCTATATGAATGACTCAATTGCCCATTTAGTCGTGGTCTTCCGCGGCGCCAACAAGCTCTGGGTGCTGGTCACCGACCCGAAGATTGTGCAGCAGATCCTGATCAAGTATAACTTGCCCAAGGGCGATTACAGGTATTCATATTTTATTTTGTTTAAAAGAGTGCCATATACTAAAAAATGACGATACCAGCTCGATCGAGGGTCTCCTTGGCGACTCGATGCTCTCGAGCAACGGCCTGAAGTGGACGCACAAGGTACCCTTCCCTATATGACAAAAACGAAATGGAGCACTCACTTTATGTATTTTTTTTACAGCGCAAAGCCATCAGCCCGGCATTCCGCGTCTCGTTCCTGCAGAACGTGGTGGCCCCCGTGGTGGTGGAGCGTGCCACGCTGATGATGGACGTGCTGTTCCCGCAAGAGCCTGCCGGTGGGTCGATCGACCTGCAGGATATCTTTTCCAAGATCACCTTGGACGTGATTGGCATTGCTGCTTTCGAGTACGACTCCTTTTTTTTTTTTTTG
>MU624860.1:0-20053 GCA_025349905.2 Blastocladiella britannica
GCGGCCGTGACGTCCATGCTCAGCAAGGAAACCCCGGTCGCGTCGTTTTTGTCGTTCCGCAACGAGGAAGAGAAGATCGCGATCGAGGAGGCGTACCCGGACTCCAACCGTGCGTTTTTTTAATTATTATTTAGGAATCGTTCTTTTTCCTCCAACTGATTTTTATATTGTTCAAAGGCACAACAACGCTTGGCGCCGTGTATACTGCTTGGGCATCGAGTTGGAAGCCGGCGCAGCGTGGTTGGGCGCCTTCCCGTGCAGACGAAACGCCAAAGGCGTTGGACCTCGAGTACCTGATCAACATCATCGCGTCACTGTACTGCCTCGTACGTTTTTGATATGGTTTTCTGGTGCCAACACCACACCTCACTCATATCCAAGTTCTAGTGACACTTGTCGCAACACAAGGAGTCAGCGGCTGACAAGGCGGCGGCGACGGACTCAAAGAAAGTGGCTGCGTACAAGTTGCGCGTCCAAGGCGCGTTCATGGGGATCGCCAAGGCGCTGCGCGAGCAAGAACCGGACACCAAGGTGGCACTCTGGGCTCTTTGGCGGCCGACACTCTTTGGGAAACCCGGCGACAGCAAGGACGCGACTGAGGCTTCGTTCGCGGGGAGTTGAGTGAGGCATTGATCGCGGAGCAACAAAAGTCTTTTGAATGAACGGTTTCTCACACAGCAATTTCACTTCATAAATGAAATGTTGCCGCTGATTCCGGCCCGCAAACGCACGGCCGGCGCCGCCAACTTGGCCGAGCTCAAGGTAATTAATTAAATATCCAAGTGCTTGGCCTCCCTTGAATTGACGCACCAAATAAAAACAGAATCGCCAAAAACGACGGGCCACTGGCAGCGACAGCAATACCACCAACGCGTCGACTCCACGCGGCGGGTTTCGAAGCGCCTCGACGTCATCATCCGTGTCTGTATTGCACCAATTTGCTGTGGCTGCTGTGCCCGATGAGCTGGATAACGATGACCTGACACCGCCAGAAAGTACCGCGACAGCTTTTGGCGACTTTGATGAACCGTCATCCATGCGCGCTTCCTCTGGATCCGCAGCGACGCGGCTTCTCTTTTCGTCGCAATCGCGGTCAACCTCGCGCTCAATTGCATTCACTGACGACAATGTCGATCTGGATGAAGAGAATTTTGGTCAGAACCCAGCGGCGGCCCTCCTACGCGCATTGGATTTGCACCAGCAACACCGCCAAACGGACCTGTCCTCTAATAAGCAATATCGAGCAGCGCCGATCGACGTCACTGCCGCGCTCCGCAAAGGCGTGCGCACCATGCAGGTCGGCAGCGAGTCGGTGGTGCTGGGCGGCGCATTTGCGGACGGTTCTGGACGTGGATCGGGGTACGGCAACCACAGCGGCGATGACAGTGACGACGGCGACGACGACGACGAGGTCGATGGGTGGACTGGCGCGGATCGGGACGATGCGTCTATGGGGCCGGACGAGTACGACTTTGATGATGACGTCGAGTATGATCACGACGATCTTGTCGAGGAGCCCGAGGACGCCGAATACCACGGCAATGACGACGTGATGGTCATCGAGCCTCCTCGGTCCGACCAGGCAAAAGTGGCGATATCGCCAATCCTGCCCGTCCGCTCTTCCGCCTCAATGGACGGCGCGGTCGTCCGCCGCATGCTCGTCACGTCGCGTTTCCCCATGGACTGGGCGTCGTCCGATCCTACCGGCCTCTACGCCGCCTTTGATGCATTCACCTCTGGTCACCAACATGGTGCCTTGCCGCTGTCGCTCCACCCGGCAACTCGGCTCCTCGCACACCTCTTCCACTACCGGTACCCGCCCTCCCCGCTCCCACCACTCGCGTCCCCGCCCTCATCGACCGATGCCAATGCGACGGCCGACGGCGGGCCCGTATTGTCCCGCGTGTTGGCAACGATGCTGGCCGACCGGTTGGCGCGGTGGCAGGCGGGCCTGACGCACTTGTGGCCGCAGCAGTGCGCGGTCGTTTCGGACAAAGACGGTGCGCGCCAAGAACCGTTTTATGTGGTGCACCCGGCATGGGCGGTAGTAGTGATCCCTGGGCAAGGACGGCACCCACGTGCCGTGGTAGTTGGTGCGACGCGTGGACTCCGGGCCGAAATGCGGCGGCGCGGCGTCCCGCTCTCGCCTGTTGTCACTGCTGCTCGTGCTGGCCATCGCGACCACATTGCCCATGGCACTGGCCGCCGAGGTCGTCACCGCCGAGCGCCACGTCAGTCGGTCGTGGACTACGATAACGAGAGTGACACGGTCGCCGGGCCAGGCGACAACGCCAGCGACGGCGGCGAGGATGAGGGTGATGATCTGGTGGTCGCGGCAGTCAGTGACGACGACGGGTTTGACGACCAAGACGGTGCGTTGGCGGCGGTCGAGGTGGAGGCCGCGGGACTCGATGCGCTGCGGGACTTTTTGCTCGACTATGCGGCCTGGAACGCAAGCGCGGCGGCCCGCGCACGCGACGCTGACGTGCCGGTGCTCGTGGCGCGCCGGCCGTTCATGTACTCCGCCGTCGACTGCGCCAAGGTACCTATTAACTCCCTCCGTTTTACATGAAGTACACGTATACACAAACCAAAATGTAACAGATTGTTCGGAATGGATCCGTGACGGGACAGCAAGGGACCGTGTACCAGCTCCAGATCGAGGGGTGGATGGTTCCCGACGCGGTGCGCCAGGTTCGGCGACTGGTCGAGCAAGAGCAGGCGTACAACAATGACAACGCGGCGGTCGAGCTGGTCCTGGTGCCGGTCAACAGCGCGGTGTTTCCCACTCTCCAATAAAAAATTTACATTGCAACGGGAAAACCTCAAACGGCCGAAGCCAGAATCCCGCCCATGGCCTCAAATGCGGTGACGAGATCGGGCCGAGAGACGCCCACCATGGACTTGACCCCACGGGCCCTGGTCCCGGACGCAAACAATGCCAGCGCCAGCATCCCACGTGCCTGCTCCTCGCGCCACTCGGACGGCGGCAACGACTCGCCCGGCGCCACGGATCCACCCGCGAGCCCACCAGTGCGAACGCGGCCTGCTGCTGCCACCGCCTGAGCCAGCGGCACAACAAACCCTCCAGCCACGCACCCGGCTGCCAGCAACGCCATGGTCGCGTCAGCATCGGGTCCCACAGCTTCCAGTCCACCGGCGGCGTCAATGACCGCAGGTGCAAGGGCGGCAGCGGCAGGCATCCACCCGACCCGCGCGTACATTGCCAGCAGTTCCGCCCACGCGGTCCACCGGCCCCACCGATCGGCGTCGCTGTCGTCGACCGCGCGCTTGGCCATTTCCAGTGCCGAGTCGGCCTCACCGTTGGCCCACAGGACACGCGCAATGTGTCGGTACACTGCCGGCGGCACAGTGTCGGACGACCCACCGGCTGCAGCAACAATGGCAGCCACTGCGCGCTCGGCGTGCTGCATGGCGACCGCGGGCGCATCCTCTGTCGACCCGGCCAGCGCCGCCGCCGATTCCAGCAGCATCGACAGCGGGTCGTCCGGGGCCAGCGTGGCAGCAGCGGTGGCTGCGCCGGCCAGCACGTGCGCGGGCGCGGTATCGGCCATGACTGCCAGGCCCAGGGCCTGGCGGGCGCGTGCGCTCGATGGGTGGGCCAGGATCTGGCGCTGGGCCGCACGCATTGCCGTCCCGCCTTCGACCCCACGGGCAATGACCGCAGTGGTAGCGAGCCCGAGCGCCTCTTCCACGTCGGCAGCCGTCGCCGCGGCCGATCCATCGGTAGCGGATCGACTACCGGCCCGCAACTGCCGCGCAAACACCGCCGAAAGCGCGCCTGTGGCCTCGTCGGTCGGCAAGTACTGTGCCGCGAACCGTGCCAGCCGCGTCCACGTGGGCCCGTCCGACGGGTACATGTGTGCGGCGCGTTGCAGCGCGCGGTGCGCGGCTACCCGGTCGCCCTGCAACAGCTGGTATACGGACGTCAGGTACTGTGTGTCGGTGGGCGACGCGCGCGCAAACCCGTCGGCCACAAGCGCGTCGTTCCCCGTGAGCATGCCCAGCGCACACAGCACTCCGGGAGACGTCGCAGTCAGCAGCGACGCCAGTTCCTTGGCCTGGGCCGCTGGGACACCGCCGTCGTCGTGCTTGCGGGACTGGTACATGAGCTGCGCGAGCAGCAGTTGCCCTGCTTCCACTGACGATGCGGATGGAGAGCCCATTTCGCCAGAAGATGCGGCCTTTTTGAGAAGCGCAGCACACGCGGCCAAGGTCGCGGGCTCTGCGACCCCAGTGCTCTGGAACTGCGCAAACGCCAGCACCAGTTCCCCAATCCACCCACCGCGGTCCGGTATGCGCGCCAGCAGTTCCACCGCGCGCGCCGGATCAGCGCCAGCCAGAGCGCGCGCTAGCGCCCGTACCACGTCCACGTCGCCGCGGGCGTGCCGCGCCGCGCGCTTGTACGCGTCGACGGCGCCGACCGAGTTACCTGCGCGCTCGCACGCGGCGCCCACCGTGGACCAGGCGGCCGCGTCCGTCGGACACCACTCGGCCCACCGCCGCGCGGCCAACTCCTTGTCGATTGCGGCGGCCACGATTTCGGCCGGAGTAGCGACGGTCACCGCGCTTGTTGCCAGCGTGGACGGCACAGTGGTATCTTCGGTCGCAAATAGAATGGACAGCAGGGGCGATGTGTACCCGCACGAGTTGTACGCGTGCGCCAGCACCTCGGGGTCAGTGACATGCAGTTTGGACCCCGTAGCGAGCGCGGCCATGTCGTCGATGGTTGCGGGCCCGTGCGCAATCGCCTGCCCGATCCATGCGTCGGGCACATCGGCGTCAAGGGCCGCCGCACGCCGGAACACTAGCATGGCCAAGTCGCGATCGCCCTGCGTCAGACACACACCACCCAGGGCCGTCCACGGCTCGGCCGCGGCCGAGTCGGCGTGCATCGCCGCCACCAGCATGTGCTGCGCGACCCGCGGCTTGCCCCGCGCCGCTGCCACTACCCCAAGCGCAGTGTACACCGGTGCCTGGGCGGCTCCCGCGGGCGTACTGGCCAGAGCCGCCCGTAATGCGTGGTTGGCCTTGTCCAGCAAGTTCGACGACCGGCTGCCGCCGCCAGTCTGCTGCCACAGCCGGTATCGCGCAATCGCGCCCTCGGGCCCGAGCCCATACCTGTCGGCGTCGGCCACCGCGGATTCTAGGTGCTGCGTCAGGTCGGGCTGCAAGTGCGGCACGCGCGCCATCGCCACCCGCAAGTCCACCGTCTGCTTGGCACACACTGCCGCCAGCGGATGGTCCACGTCGGATGGCGGACAGAGCCGCTGCACGGTATCGATGCCTTCTTGCAAGAGCCGCGCGCATTCCGAGAACTGGCCCTTGTTGTAGGCATCGAGCGCCTGGGCGAGCGCCACCTCACCGGCCAAGGGGACCGCCGGCTCATAGTCGTCCGGGTCGAGGAAGCTGGCGGCGGCATCAAAGTGATTGAGCCGCAGCGAGGTGCGGGCAAGCAAGTAGCGTGTCGATCGGGACTCGGGGTCGAGCTCGAGTGCGCGCTTGAGGACTGGTCTCAATATGTAAGTATTCAATGAAAGGAATAAATAAATGAGAAAACGAACCCTTGAGCGCCGCCGACCACCGTCCCATTTCGACGTACGCCTCGCCGAGTGCCGCCCACAGATTCGCATCGTCCTCGTCCGTCCACCCAGCGACGCCGTCTATGCGCGTAGCCGCCTGCAGCGCGGTCGCCGCAACCTCCCATTGCCCAAGCTGCATGCGCACGAGCCCAAGCCGCATCCACATGCGTTTCGCGCGCGGCCGTTCTTTCGTGATCCCGACCAGCACGTGCGCGGCGGTTCGCATATCGGATGACTCGACGCAGTGCACCACCAGCCCGTCGGCGGCCTGCAAGTCGCGCGGGTCGAGCGCCAGCGCCTTCGCATAGCACTTGGCGGCGCGGCCCGAGTCGCCGCGGTCGCGCCGGAAAATATCGCCCAAGGCCGTGAACGCTGCGGGGCATGCGGACGGCGACAAACGCGCTGCTGCTAGCTGCGCCGTGTACGCGGCCTCTACATCGCCCACCCTGTACGCTAGCAGGCCCGCGCGGTGCAGGTGCACGGCGCGCAGGTCATCGGATGCCAGCTGCGCCGCGTCCACGTCCTGGAGCGTGGCCAGAGAGGATGTCGCTGTCGTTGCGGCTGATTCATGGTCTTTGCCGCTGCTTGGCATCTCGACCATCCGCCACTGCGCAAATGCGCCGGCGGACCGGGCCCATTCGCTCACGTCCTGCACCTGCGCGTACGCGTCTCGGGCGTCGGCGTACATTTCCAGCTGCATGGCCACGTTTCCCTGGCACAGGAGCGCCAGGACCCGCGTTTCATCATCTTCCTCTTCCTCATCCGGGACCGAAACCTCGCTGCGCGTATCCAGCGCGATCTGCGCTTCGCGGGGACGACGAAACACTTCGAGGGCAATGGCCTTGCGTAGCAGTGCGGCGCGAGTGGCCTTGGGTGCCGAGGCAGGACTACGCCTCGCCAGAACCCGCGAGGCCATGCTGAGCGACTCGGACGGCGAGTCCGACAGGAGAGCCGTCACCAGCACCGAGAAGGGGGTCGATGGGAACGCGGTCGGGAGGTCTGCTGGAGTTGAGCGAGCCGGGTCGAGGATCCACGCTGCCGCAGCCGCATACTCGTCCTCCGACCGATCAGTGGACGAGGACGCAGCCAACGGGCCATTAAGGTAGAGCTCGAGCACGTCGCGCGGGTACTCGTCGACGCTCCCGACGTCCAGCGTATCCAGAAACTGCTGGTACGCGAGCGGAACCGGGATCCAGTGCGAGACCACGTGCTGCACGGCCCATGCCAGTTCGGCCGTCACGTCTTCGGGCTCGGGCTGGCCCGGCGTGACAGCAGCAGCCGCTGCCGCCGCTCCTGCCACTCCAGGGATGCGGGTGACCAGGATCGGCAAGTATGCGGCCCACGCGTCCACGTCCTTGTCGTCCATTTTCAGCAGCTCCCGGTACGCGTCGATCCGGCACGACGTGCGTGCCAGAGCCGCGGCCATGGTCGCGCGCAGTTCGGGTTCGGGCGCCGCTCCCAACAGCCCTTTCCGTTGCGCGACGTACGCGTCAATCTCGCGCTGCTCGTGGTCGCGGTGCATGGCGGCGATCTGGAGCCAGACGGTCCGCGGCGCTGGGGGGTCGACTAGGCACGCGTGCACGCGCGATCCGGGCAAAAGCAGCCGTTGCATGGCGTCGGCATCGTCCACATTCTTTTGCGCCAAGTAATGGGCCGTGAGCTTGGCGAGCACGTCGCCGAGGCGTTTGCCGTCCTTTCTATTTTTTTGTGGTCCGAGTGAGTTCCACAGGGTACCATTGGCATAATAAGAAGAACGCACGCTTCCGAGTACAGGTCCAACAGCTTGGTCAGGACCATGGCCTGGTCGTCGGTGCGGCCGAGCTTCTCGTACACCTTCTCGAGCCCCTGCCAGGCCGGGACCAGGGTTGGGCTGAGCTTGATCGCGGCCTCGAGGGTGGTCCGCGCGTCATCCAGCATGTCCAGGTTCTGCGCGGCCGCGGCCTTGTACAACATGGCGGTGGTGGACCCGTTGTCGTAGTACAGCGCGTCGTCGGCGGCATCGAACGCCTGCTGGAACCGCTTGGCGCCAATGTGGTCCTTGGCGGCCTTGAGCTGCGCCTTGACGTGGGCGGCGTACATTTTTTATTTTTTATTTTGCTGGCCGGAAAAGTGGGTATTGATTCGAGGTCATCCACCTCGTCCTCTCTTTGTAAAAAAAAAAAACCGACTTGGCAAATTAAATAAAATAAAATAAAAGAATGGACCCCGACGGCATGAGCAGCACCGACGCCGCCAACGACCGAGCGTGGCGGCGCGAGCCCGTGCACTATTTTGTGATGGCCGACTCCGGAAAACCGATCTACGTGCGGCACGGCGACGAGTCGGACCTGACGTCGCTGCTATCGCTCTTACAAGTCCTGGTCGCGCATTTTGACCAGGCGTCGGCCGCGGGCACGGGCTCCAATGCGCTGCGGTGGATCCGCTTACCGCCACCCGCCGGCCACCAACTGGTCCTGCACGTTCGGCGCCCGTTGATCCTGGTCGCAGCCGCAAGGCGGCGCGAACGGTGCGAGTCGCAGTTACGTGGTCAGCTCGCGGCGCTGCACAGTTTCTTGTTATCGCAGCTGACACAAGCGCAGCTGGCCGGCCTGTTTGCACGGCGGCCCAACCTGGACTTGAGACCGCTGCTGGGCGCCGCACACCCGCAGATCGGCGCGCTGTGCGACTCCTTCCGCGTCGACTTGCGGTACTTGATTGGGTGCGTCGAGTCGGTCCCGATGGCCGCGCGCGTGCGCCGCCGGTTCGGAGACGCGCTAGCCGTTGCTGCCGGTGCTGCCACCGAAACCCGATCGCGGCTCCTGTACGGCATGGTTCTGGCCCACGGGCAGCTGGTGACGCTGATTCGGCCCAAATCGCACTCGCTGCACCCTTCCGACTTGCTCAACTTGTTGACGCTGGTCGGATCCAATACACAGTTCCGCGGGATGGTCGGGTCCGAGCACTGGCTGCCCATGTGTTTACCCAAATTCAACGACCAAGGGTTCCTGTACGCGTACGTGTGCTACGTGACCCCGGATCTCGGGATCGTGCTCATGTCTAGCGACGCCGACGCGTTCGAGGAAATGCAGGCGGCAAGGGCGCGCATGCACGAGGTATGTTATTCTTTTTCTTTTGAGTTTTTCTTTCCTCACTTTTGGTTTGTGTTTTGGCAGTACATGCTCAAGAATGGACTGATCCTCGATGCCAAGTTGCTCGAGGAGCCATTGAATGCGGGTACACAGTTCATACATTCCATTTTTACTGATGCAACAAACAACTGACAAAAAAATATACAGCTGCTCTGATGGACGAGCCCAACCTCAAGCATTTCGTGTACAAGTCCGATGCGCATGTCCAGTTCATTCAAGTGGGTGCCGGAGACGATACGCCCCCACCCGCGACCATTGCTGCCAAGTACGGCCGGCTGCATGCGGCGCTGCACGATCGCGAGTCGCCGCTCAAGCTGCTGTGGTGCGAGTCGGATGCGGATGGCGAGAGCGTACTGGGATGGGTTCGTATCTACGTTTTATCTGTTTGCGATTTGAGATGCTGATCGGTTTGGGTTGGACGACAGAATTCGCGCGGATGCGAAGTGTACGCGACGTGGACAGCTGGGGTTGCGCGATCCACGGCCATTCGCAACGTCAATGCCATTGTCAAGTGGGTGAAAGCGCGCGAGGAAGATCTGTTTATATTGGACTCGCCCACTCTTTAATGTAGAGGCAGGGATTAGGAACCAAGGAGGGAAGGTCGAAAAGGATATTGTCCCCGATCCGATCCAGCTGAAATATAGAATATTCCTTTTGATACATCGACTACAAGGCAGCGGCACGAAAAACAGTCCTAATATACCCTACCCCCGACATACCCGCGGTATATATTTCAGTGCAGAACGGTGGTGAGTTTGATAACGGGCAACCAAAAGGCACTTGCTCTCTTTGGTGCAAAAAATTATCTAGTAATCGTAACACGCGCACGAGAGCACCGTCGCATCAAACGCCCGTCCCGATCCTCGCCGCGTCCCGTATATATTACATTTTACGGCCGGCCTCCTTCACAACAGCGCAGCCCAGAAAACCCGTACGATAAGACAACAACACCACCTTCGGCGACGACGGTCGAATATAAAAAAAAAACAGAATAAAACAAATCCTGCATGGGAAGCGGCCAGTCCAAATCAGTCGCGGCCACCTCTCGGAGCGGTCCGCCAGCAGCTGATGGTGATGGCGGAGGTGGAAACGGAAAGCTCGGCGGCCCGCTGACCCGCACCGCCACCGCGTCGTCAGCGGCCACCGCGTCGTCGTCGGCCACCACCGGCACCCACCATGTTCTGTACACGTCGTCCGCCGGCCCCGTCGGGTCTCCGACCGGCGCCACTGGTGCACCATCATCGGCGGTGTCTAAGTTCCGGCGGAAATCGGCCGCCGACGCGCCAATGCGTATCGTCACCGCCGACGACCCGACGCTGGCGCCCGGCGGTGGGATCATGTCCCCGATCCTACAGACCGGTGGACCCGCTGCGGCTGCGGCCGCTGCTGCCGCCGCACTGGCATCGCCGTCGCCACTCGGCACCTCTGCTCCCGCCGCCGCCACCGCAACTACTGGCGCAGCTCTCACGTCGCCACACTCGTCGCGCACCGACTTGTCAGGCGATCCCGACAAGGGCGCCAAGACGCTGGATATTGACGATGTGATTTCGCGGCTGATTGCGGCGGGGCAGGGGAAGGTCGGCAAGACGCTGCCGCTCAAGAACTCGGAAGTCACGACCATCTTGCATGCCGCGCGCGAGATCTTTATGTCGCAGCCGCCGCTCGTGGAGCTGGCGCCGCCCGTCAAAATCGTTGGTTCGTCGTCCTCACTTTTCCATCTTCTCGTCGCCACTCACTAAACCCTAAAAATGACAGGCGATATCCACGGCCAGTACACGGACCTGCTGCGGCTGTTTGCCCAGTCCGGATTCCCGCCCGCCGCCAATTACCTGTTTCTCGGCGACTATGTGGACCGAGGCAAGCAGTCGCTGGAGACGATCCTGCTGCTGTTTTGCTACAAGATCAAGTACCCGGGCAATTTCTTTTTGTTGCGTGGGAACCACGAATGTGCAGGCGTGAACAAGGGTACGTTGCCACTTCGGCTTTCCATTTTGAAAGAGAAGTGAAACTGAAAAAAAGGTATATTATTAGTCTATGGATTCTACGACGAGTGCAAGCGGCGGGCCAATATCAAGATCTGGAAGACGTTTATTGACGTCTTTGACTGCCTCCCGATTGCCGGCGTGGTTGCCGGCAAGATCTTTTGCGTTCACGGCGGGTTGTCGCCATCGCTGGATACCATGGCCGACGTCAAGAGCATTTCGCGACCGACCGATGTGCCTGATTACGGGCTCCTCAAGTATGTTCTCCTTTTCTCCTTTATTGTTCTATTTCTGTGAAGAAATGGGCAGTGACTAAAAAATAATGATAACAGCGACTTGTTGTGGTCGGATCCATCCGAAACGGCAGTAGACTGGGAAGACAATGAGCGCGGGGTGTCGTACTGCTTTGGCGCCAACGTGGTGGAAGCGTTCTTGCTCAAGCACGACTTTGATCTGGTGGCGCGGGCGCACATGGTGGTCGAGGACGGGTACGAGTTCTTTGGCAACCGGTCCTTGGTGACCATCTTTTCTGCACCACAATACTGTACGCTTCGTTCTTTTTTCGCATGTGTTTGGACTTGGAACTGACATTTGCATTCCTTACAACAGGCGGGGTTCGAATTTCCTCAACTTTTACTCTTGCTCGGACTTGGATCATGGACACTCACACCTCATCATAATGTACAGGAATTCAACAACCTCGGCGCCGTCATGTGCGTCAGCGAAGACCTGATGTGCACGTTCGAGATTGTCAAGCCGGAGGGGAACGTGCGCGTCGTCAAGGGCAAGCGCCGCATGTCCCCGCCGTCGCTGCCGCAGCCTCCGGACAGTGGATAAAATCCGTTATGGTTCTATATTTTGCTTGCGTGACCCGGCAATTGCAAAACTCGTCTTTATTCTCTGATGGTCGTCGCTGTACTTGGATCCCGCCGCCTAAGCCCTTCCCTCTCTTTCTCTCCCATATATTTTTAAAGTTTTTGTCTTAATTAAAATGCCGCTTAACACTCACGACTCGCTGTGGACCACCGGGTGCCTGCTAGCGGCCTCCGCGGTCGGCCTCGGCGCATTTGGCGCCCACGGACTCAAGAAGATGGTGTTGGACCCGGCCAAGATCCGGTCATGGGAGACTGGTACCGTTTATTCATGTGCTCGCCTCCAATCGGACCAATAACCATTTAAATGTAAAAGCCGCGCACTACCAGCTGGTCCACTCGGTCGGCATCCTGCTATCCTTGACCTTGCGTGCCCGTAATTCTTCGCCTAACAACAATAACGTGAGTCTGCTCCCAGCGCAACTGTTCACGGCAGGCGCGGTCATGTTCTCGGGGTCCATTTACGGGCTGGTGCTGGACCCGGCGCGGTTCAAGTGGATGGGCCCGATCACCCCAATCGGCGGGTTGTGCTTTATTGGCGGGTGGATCGCGTTGGCGGCTACGGCCCAGTCGCGGGCGTCGCCTTCATCGGCTCAATGAATGGAAGAGCAAGTTGTGTATACATTTTCAGTAGTAAAAGACGCCAAATACCACTGCGACGCAAAAGAGCGAGTCCTGCAGGGGATCCAATGAGAAAGTGAGTGAGGTACACCAGGAAAAGGAAAGAAATGGCGATCGCACATTCATGAACGTCTCCTGGGCCATATTGTCCGTGTCTGGGTCCCAGAATGCGCGGCAATTCATTCTTAAATCCATGAAAGAAATCAGTATCACTTCCTTGAATCCAGCATTTAAAGGAATATACCGTGCTCCTTCGCCATGCATTTCACCAATCACCACTTGCACCATGTACTTGTATCGGTCCAGGCTTAGTTCTAAATACATGAAATATGAGTATATGTCAAATTCAAAAGATGTGAAGTAACGGACCTTTGAGCTTGTGTCGTACCGTGTCGGCAATGGTCCGGGTCCATGCCGAGCACTCTTCGGCATTGTACGACTTTCCAGCCAAGTTCTCGGCCAGCACCTGGCGCAGAATCGATTGTGCGATCGATGGCTTGAATCTAGTTTATTGTTTTGATTAGTTGAGGTAAATGTGGGCAAGAAACAAGGTACGAGTACTTTTGTTTGTAGTTGGGTCGAATCAGTGTCGAGTCCTCGGAAGGAGCAGCAGCAGCATGAGAGTGTGCCGGTAGCGGCGAAACAGCGGACGGCGGTGCTGATGGGTCGGCGGTAGTGGTGGTTGGTGGTGCACCAGTAGCGGGAGCGGCGGCGGCGTTCATCTTCGCTTTCACTTAAAAGAGAGAACAAGAACGACGCGCGCGCCTCGGCTGATCAAGCGCAAAGGAGGGATCACCGCCATGGCCAACCTCTCGCCTTTATTGTCGTCTTTGTCCGTTCTTTCGCCTCCTATTTCTTCAGTGCCGTTGCCTTCGCTGTCGTCGTCCTCTTCGGTGATCGCGTCCTCTTCCATTGCAACCCCAACTGCAACCTTGACTGCCACCACCAACACCGACACCAAGGCAACGACAACGGCAACGACGACAACCGACATGGCCGGCAACAAAAAGCCCTCTTCGTCTTCTTCTTCTGTGCCACCAATATCCACTTCTTCTCCCACGGTACCCCACTTTTCAACCCTTACGCTGGATTGTACTGATCCTTTCATATAACAGCCTCCACCACCGATATCGACGCCCGAAGTGGTCATCTCGTCCACCGTGGTCCTGACCGCGACCGTGACCCAGATCCAGATCACGCCCACCACCATATCGACCACCGTGATCACCGTGACCGATGCGCAGGGCTCGACGACCACCACCATGGTCCTCTCCACTCTAGTCACGGGCCCTTCGTCACAACAACCGTCGTCGTCGTCGCCTACCGCCGCCATTGCCGCCTCGGCCACCGACAATGGGTCATCGTCCCCACTGGCCAACCCGTGGGTCCTGGTCTTTGTGATCGGCGTCCCTACACTGACCCTTCTGGCCGTTGCGGCTCTGCTGGTGGCCATGCGCGCACGCGCTCGCGCTCGCCGACACGCGTTACCGTACCGATTGGCGGTGGATCCTCGGCACTCGGTTCGGCGAGCAACAATTGTATCTACAGTTGCTGCCCCTAGTGACATGGGCGACGAAGAGTATTTGGTCTTTCCCACCGGCAACGGAGCGGGCGTGGCCAAGGCGCGGCTGCTATTGCCTGGCACGCCCGTTGCCGACGGCCATGGCGACGATGGACCCGCATCGTCGTCCACCACGCTGGCCAATGTGACGTACGAGCCCGTGCCACATTCGGGTCCATCTCCCCTGGACAGTGCCGCCCACAACGTTGCCCCTCCTCCTCTGGAGCACATTCCAATGCTCCCACGACGAAACACGATTCCCGACCACGATCACCGCCACAGCCATATTGTCCATGACGATGGCCCATGGCCAACGGCTCGTGTCGGGTATGGCGAAATGACGCCGGTTCCGCAACCGTTTGCACCTTTCCCTGTGCAGCCTCACATGCATCCGGCCGTCGCACGACATCTAGTGGCTGAAGGACCACCGTCTCATGTGGAAGGAAACACGGCCCGGTGGGACCAGACGGTCGCGTCGCCGGCATCGCGGCGCCGGTCGTCCGTGGTCACCACGGGCTTGGACGACGGGATCGTATTTTCGCCGGCTCCGGCGGGCGGTGGGGGGACGCTGTCGTTCTTGAGTCCGGCGCACTCGCACCCACATCTGAGCTGATCGATCGATGATACCTTTTTACCTTTTTTTTCGCGCACACCTGCTCCCTTGCACACATGCTCTCTTGCACAGCTTGCTCTTCTCCTCTACTTTTCCCTGGTATGGTGGGCCACGCAGCTTTATATGAGCGGGCTTTCCCACTCCAAGGGCGTGTCAACCTTTTTTTTTTTTTTTTTTTCCCCGCTTTTTTATTTGCACCAACAATTTTCATACATTTTGTCTGGATCAGGTCCAAAAGTTCCCGTAAAATATATATCCCATCCAGTCAATACCATATCCTTTGTATGGATGTGAGTGGTGTATGGACTTAAAATGCTCTCTTTCCCATCAATCAAGCTCTTAACAAAAATGGACCACTCTCGCACCGCCACCAGCACCAGCACCAATGGCAATAACGGCGCAACAGTGCAGATCCCACGCACCGAAGACCGCTCCGGCGTGACCTACTACGTTCTCGAACTGGCCGACCTGCCCACCCTCAATTCCTCTACCTCCGCCACTGTGGCAAGGCGGTACTCGGAACTTGCCGTGACCCATGCGGCCCTGGTCTCCGCGCACCCGACCCACGCCCATTTACTCACTGGCTATTTCCCGCCCAAATCGCTGTTCCAGCAGCGTCCGGCCGTGGTGGCGGCCCGACAACGCGCACTGGCCCAGTACTTGTCGCGGGCGCTGTCGACTCCGCCGTTCGCTACGAGTCCGGTACTGGCGGACGCGCTGGGAGTTACAGTATCGGATCTGGAACGACTGGCATCGGCATCGACTGGTGGCCAAGGTGGTGGGATCGTCTCGGCTCGGATGACATGGTACATGCGGTTCCAAGAGGCGCAGGCGCGCGTGATTGACTTGCGTAAAGCGGTGCGCGACTTGGAAACCGGCGCCGGTGGTGCGAGGGCCGCAACGGCTGCGCGCACTGACGCCGACGAGGTGCTAGAGGAAATCCGGGCCCTCGAAGACGCGCTTGCCAGTGATGCCGGTGCCGGAACTGCACCAGTGTCGGCAAAAGAACGCATGCGCCGGTCCAATCTATTGTTATCCGAGCGGCAGACAGTGTTGGCGTTGCGGACACGCCTGGCAACCGCTGCCGACGCATATTCTGCGCTTGGTGGAGTGGCGATCCCGGCCGCTGACGGCGCTGCTTACAATGTCAGTGGCAGTCCGATGTTGGCGGGAACCACGCCGTCGTCGGCCCGCCGCGTCCTTCTATCCCGACCCACCGCATCAGGCACACGGCCACCGGCGACAGCGGTGCCGGGGAGTTTCTCTGGATCTCCGCGACCCACATATGCGTCTGCAGCAGGAGCCGTGGGATCCCCGATCCGTGGTACCGCACCAAGTGGAACCGACTACGTAGCCACCGACAACGCGGGTCTGGTACTGATGCAGCGCGAGACGCTCGGCGCGCAGGAACAGGCGGTCGGGGTTCTGGGTACGATTGCGGCGCGGCTGAAACACCAGGCGTACGCGATCGGCGACGAGGTGGACGTCCAGAACGAGATGCTGGACGATTTGGGCGGGCAGATGGACCGCGTCGAGGCCAAGGTCAAAGCCGGCGAGAAAAAAGCCAGGAAGCTGGCCGGGGGTCGCTAATATATACGAAGCGACGACTTTCGCGTAATGTCAACAACACTTCCGAAATGGTAAATTGGCAACAATGTCGGATCTATTTCACATCACCCTTTGATCCTTGAACGCGACGCGCGCCTGTGTGAGCTGGTCTAAGCCGAGCACTTGAGTCTCTTGTAAAATTGCAGACCGGACTTGCCCCGTTGGAATTCATGCAAAGCTAAGCTGTGGTTTTGTTGCGCGTGTATAAAGTGTCAAGGGTCCAGGAGTACTATGGCTGTATTACTATATATCAAAAACACAGAGCCTCCCTGATTTCTGTAATCGTGGGAGATATGGCCGGCGAGAAAAAGGCGCGGAAGCTGGCGGGCGGGAGGTGAGAATATTTAAGGTTTCCCAATGAAAATGTATTTTCATGTCAATCAGATTATATGCCTCTTGGATTGGAATCACAGCCGCGTCTTGATGTACGAGGCCATGCAACTTCAGACCACAATATTTTTCAGCGAAAGTAAAATGCCTGCTCTGCCTGACATCGAAGCCGCCGGGGTCGTGATGACCGACGCACATACCTCCACCTGGATTCGCGATGCCGCCGCGGCGCTCGACCAGCTAGCCTCGTCGTCCACTTCTGACGCCACGCATACGAATGATACCAGCTCAAATGAAGTTCGACTGTCGACGCGCATCCCCCGGCTACTGGCACGCAAGTCCAGCCTGGTTTCTCCGTCACATCAGCAGCATCAGACCAGCACGACATCGAGCACTGGAACAACCCGCCGGCGGTCACGGTCGCGGCCTTACGGGTCGGTGGCCCTGACGGTGCACGTTGACGCGTCGTCGCCGGTTCCGCCCGTTCCACCTGTCCCAAAGCGCACGCGCACGCTTTCGATGCCCGGAAATGCCTACATGGATGCCGACGATGAGGGCATGGTGTCGCCGCGGTCGCCTCGGTCGGCGACTTTATCCGATGCCTGGCCCATTCTCTCCATTGCAGCCGCCACGGCTTCGTCGCCCGACTCGGCGATTGCAGTGCCGCCTACGCCTGTCGTGCGGTCCGTGACTCGACGCGACACTCTAGTGCGGTCGCCACGAACCGCTGGGTTTCCGACATTCCCCACCGACCCCACAACCGTACCTGCAGTTGGACCCACCGCCAATATCTCGCTGACGCGGCGCCGCCTGGACTCGGTGACGTTGGCGCACTTGCTCCCGGCCTTGAACCGTTCCGCCCTTTCACCACCCATCCAGTTGGTTCCACCACCGCGCTGGTCAGCAGTACAGTCACTCGACTTGTCGCGCAACCGCCTCACGGCGCTCCCAATGGAACTAGCAGAACTGACGCAACTGCGCCGCCTCAGTGTCGCACACAACCGGCTGGCCTCGGTCCCCCGTGTCCTGCTTGCGTTCGAGCACCTGACGGCCCTTTCGCTCGCGCACAATGCGATCACCAGCGCCTTGCCTGCGTGGCTGTCGTACTCGACGCGGCTCGAGGAACTACGGCTGGAAGGGAACGGGTTTGACGGCGCTGTCCCTCGTTCGTGGTCAGCACTGAGCTCCATGCGCGTGCTGTCGCTCGGGTCGGCCACGTTCGGGGGGAACGCGATCGCCGCTATTCCGGACGGCGTGTTGTCGGGGATGCCAAAGCTCGAGACCCTGGATGTGGCGGGCAACCGGCTGGAACGGCTCCCGGACGACGCGTTCGGATCGTCGGCTTACTTGCGGTCGGTGGCAGTGGATGGGAACAAGCTCGATACGTTGCCTGAAACCATCGCCCAAGCTCCCCGTCTGTCGGCGGTACGGGCGGCTCATAACTTGCTGTGCCGGCTTCCGCGCGCGCTCGCGTTCTGCCCGGCACTCGAGGTGCTGGACTTGTCGGGAAACGCCCTGTGTTTTGTCGATATGGACTTGATCCTGGCCGTGGCACATTCGCGCGTGGCCGTGCTGTTGACGGGCAACCCGTTCACGCGGTTGCAGGAGGTGGAGGCGCAGCAGCCACCATTACCGCGGGCAGTGTCGCCAGTACGTGAGGCAGTGCCATCACCGCCGTACGCGTTCTCGGACCGCGACATGCTGTCGTTACACCCGTCCGCGACCCATTTCAATCCATGCTCATCCGTTGAGGACGATCTAATGGACCAGTCACCCGAACCGACAAGCAACGACGCGTCAGGCGCCCCCTCGCTCCGAGAACTCGCCGCCCGCGCGTACCTGGACCACGTGCTCGCCCCACACGCCCGCGCGGCCGTGTGCATTCACCCGGCCCGTGCTGCCGCGACCCTGTTTTCGCCACGCCTGCCCATGCACTTGGCGGCAGCGCTGGTGCGTGGGATCGACGCATGGTGCGCGCGGTGCGCGTCGCCCGTCGTTGGGGAGTACTTGGACGCGGTCGAGGTGCAGCCGGGCGCTTTGGGGCACGCACGAGTTCCCGTGGTAGTGCGGTACTGCTCGGCCGCGTGTCTTGTGCATACGCACCGCGGGCACCATCACCGTGCGGCGGCTCCGGCGGCGGTGCCAATGGGGCTGGTGATGAAACGCGCGCGATCGTTTTCTGGCGGTGGGACGTGCGAGTTGGGCGCGGCGTGTTGTCGCGTTGCAGCATCGACGGACCATGCCGTGAACCACCAAGCGACTGGAGTAGGAGGGTCAGCAGCAGCGATCGAAGGGCTGTCGTTGCCGGTCCCGACGTTGCCGGCTGGGGTGACGCGTAATCGGTTGTGGTAAAGTGAAGCTGAAGTGCAATTGGACGACTTGGCCCGTTTCAGGTTGATCGCTTTTTGCTGGCATTTTTGGATAAGCTGGACCCACCGCCACATAGGCTTTACGCCACACTTGTAGCCCTAATACCCCGGCCGGCATTGCCGAGGACGGCATGACAAAGTGCTCTCTTCCCTCGTCCTCCCTCTCTTGCAAAGAAAAGGCATATAAAAATGACTGCAGCGACGACAACCGACATTGAGACCCCCGCCGCTGCCGCCGTGACCACCACCACAGCACCGGCCACTGCTAAGCCATGGCACGCGCGCGTGCGTGATTCGGCAACTTACCGTGCGGGTCAGCCCGCGTACGACCTGGTGACGTCCCCGTGGATGTCGGCGCGCATGCTGCTGGCAGTCCGCGTAGTCCTGGCGCTCTGGATGGCAACGTGGTGGACCATCGAGGTGTTTGTGACCAACGGGTCTGGGATTGCCATCTTTTCGTACTTCACTGTGCTCTCGTACTCGGGGATCTTGATTTTATCCGTGGTACGCATTACTTTTACTAGAGCGTTGGGGAAAAAAAAAAAGGTCTCAATTCCGATATATTTTAGACTCTGGCGTTCCTGTCGTACGCGTACTCGCGCGACCCAGAAGCCCAAGCTCTGGCATCGGCGACGGGAGTGCACACGGCCGTGACCTACTTGTTTGCGACTGCATCCACAAACTGCTTGATTGTGAGTCCCGTCTACTGGTACTTGTCCCTTAACGTTGACTGATTTGAGCAACAGATCTCTCACATACATGTAAAAAATAAAGGCTGTTCCTGGCACCCCAGTACGGCGTTCCCTCGATCCAAACCGCCGACGGCCTGACCAACTTGAGCGTGCACGCGCTCAATGTGGCCGTGATGCTGATTCACTGGCTGACGTCGTCGCTGGTGATTGGGACCTGGTGGT
Source organism: Blastocladiella britannica (assembly GCA_025349905.2). NCBI lineage: Eukaryota > Fungi > Blastocladiomycota > Blastocladiomycetes > Blastocladiales > Blastocladiaceae > Blastocladiella > Blastocladiella britannica. The sequence continues at coordinate 19,602 of MU624860.1, forward strand.
TGCTGGTGCCCGTGATTACCACGGGTGTTTTGTACCTGTACGCATTATATATACTTTTATGTGGATCCGCGGCGATACTAACAGTAACGAAATAGAATCTGGGCCCTTATGTGGCACGCCATCAACGGGAAATGGGTGTACGGGTTCCTGAACCCGGCCGACAAGTCGTCGACGTACATGTACCCGGCGGTGATTGCCGCGTTCTTTATCATGTTTGCGGTGGTGAAAGGGTTGCTGGTGCTGCGCACGCGCGTGCTCGGGGTGTCGTCGGTGCATGCAGTGCGGACCCAAGGTCAGCAGTCGGGGAAGCCGGCGGCGGTCGTGGTGGTTGCGTGAATAGAAATTGCGATGATAGATCCAAAGTGGCACTGCACATCTGATTCAACCAAACCAAAAATCCATCGGAAAAGCAGAAACTCGTGATCTCGACCCTGAACTTAACCAGGTACGCC